>CAIGRF010032870.1:2046-14205 GCA_903798235.1 Fraxinus ornus | reverse complement strand
TGATAGCAAAAAAAAGTCACCACAGATTGAACTTTTAGATTCCAAGTTGAAAAGTAGGCCAGAGTAAAAGTATACTCGTGAATCTGTTTCAAATTAATGAATTAATAGTAAAAGAATACAACGAGCACGATTTCAACAAATGCAAAATGCCACTTAATAGAAACCAGGCCCGTAAGAGAGACAAACTTGTGAGCTTTATAGTAGCAGCTGTTTTCCCATAGAAGGATCTCATTGCCTTTTTGTATGGTCACGTAAAAAGAACATTTGGGAACTCGCTCTTCTTCCGGAACAACAAAGCTTTTTCTTTGGGTTCTTCAACTTTAGTGAAACAATGACCACGCAACAATTAAGTGTAATGACATAAAGTAAACGATCAAATGAGATGTTGAGTTATAAGGATTTCAATATATGCAGACCAAATGAAGATGCATAAATTCAAGAAGAAAAAATCATATCTAATAACGAAAAGGTCACCACTGAATTAACTTATAGATTCCTCCTTAAGAATTAAGCTACAGTAAAAGTTTACTCCCAAATATGTTTCAATTTAATAAATTAATGAAAAAATCATATCTAATAACGAAAAGGTCACCACTGAATTAACTTATAGATTCCAACTTAAGAATTAAGCTACAGTAAAAGTTTACTCCCAAATATGTTTCAATTTAATAAATTAATAGCAAAAGAATACACCGAGAACGATTTCAACACATGCAAAAATGGCACTGAATAGACAAGTGGGCGCGTAAGACCGAAGAACTTGTGAGCTTGTAGTAGCAGCTGTTTTCCTCTAGAAGGATCTCATAACATTTTTTACATGGGCACCTGAAAAGAACATTAAGGAACTCGCACTTCTTCTAGACCCAGACAGCTTCTTCAACTTCAGTCAAACATTTACCGAGCAACAATTAAGTATAACAACGGGAAGTAAATAACCAAATGAAATCTTCAGTTATAACGATTTCAACATAGGCAGATCAAATGGAGATTCATAAATTAAAGAACAAAAAATCATATATGATAACAAAAAAGTCACCATAGAATGAACCTGTAGATTCGAACTTAAAAAGTAAGCTACAGTTAAAGTATTTTCTTTCAAATTAATGAATTAATAGCAAGAGAATAAATCGAGAATGATTTGAACACATTCAAAATGGCACTTAAGAAACAAGTAGGCGCGTAAGACGGAAGAACTTTTGAGCTTGTAATAGCAGGTGTTTTTCCCCGGAAGGATCTTATTGCTTTTTTAGTGGGGCACCTAAAAACAAAATTCAGGAACTTCTCGTTCTTCTGGACGCACACAGTTTCTGATTTTGGTTTCAATTCTAGTCTAACATTCACCGCGCAACAATTAAGTATAATAACGAGAAGTAAATGATCAAATGAAGTCTTGAGTAATAACGATTTCAGAACATGCAGACTGAATCACATTTGATAGCAAAAAAAAGTCACCACAGATTGAACTTTTAGATTACAAGTTGAAAAGTAGGCCAGAGTAAAAGTATACTCGTGAATCTGTTTCAAATTAATGAATTAATAGTAAAAGAATACAACGAGCACGATTTCAACAAATGCAAAATGCCACTTAATAGAAACCAGGCCCGTAAGAGAGACAAACTTGTGAGCTTTATAGTAGCAGCTGTTTTCCCATAGAAGGATCTCATTGCCTTTTTGTATGGTCACGTAAAAAGAACATTTGGGAACTCGCTCTTCTTCCGGAACAACAAAGCTTTTTCTTTGGGTTCTTCAACTTTAGTGAAACAATGACCACGCAACAATTAAGTGTAATGACATAAAGTAAACGATCAAATGAGATGTTGAGTTATAAGGATTTCAATATATGCAGACCAAATGAAGATGCATAAATTCAAGAAGAAAAAATCATATCTAATAACGAAAAGGTCACCACTGAATTAACTTATAGATTCCAACTTAAGAATTAAGCTACAGTAAAAGTTTACTCCCAAATATGTTTCAATTTAATAAATTAATAGCAAAAGAATACACCGAGAATGATTTCAACACATGCAAAAATGGCACTGAATAGACAAGTGGGCGCGTAAGACCGAAGAACTTGTGAGCTGTAGTAGCAGCTGTTTTCCCCTAGAAGGATCTCATAGCATTTTTTACAGGGGCACCTGAAAAGAACATTAAGGAACTCGCACTTCTTCTAGACCCAGACAGGTTCTTCAACTTCAGTCAAACATTTACCGAGCAACAATTAAGTATAACAACGGGAAGTAAATAACCAAACAAAATCTTCAGTTATAACGATTTCAACACAAGCAGACCAAATGAAGATGCATAAATTAAAGAACAAGAAATCATATATGATAACAAAAAAGTCACCATAGAATGAACCTATAGATTCGAACTTAAAAAGTAAGCTACAGTTAAAGTATTTTCTTTCAAATTAATGAATTAATAGCAAGAGAATAAATCGAGAATGATTTGAACACATTCAAAATGGCACTTAAGAAACAAGTAGGCGCGTAAGACGGAAGAACTTTTGAGCTTGTAATAGCAGGTGTTTTTCCCCGGAAGGATCTTATTGCTTTTTTAGTGGGGCACCTAAAAACAAAATTCAGGAACTTCTCGTTCTTCTGGACGCACACAGTTTCTGATTTTGGTTTCAATTCTAGTCTAACATTCACCGCGCAACAATTAAGTATAATAACGAGAAGTAAATGATCAAATGAAGTCTTGAGTAATAACGATTTCAGAACATGCAGACTGAATCACATTTGATAGCAAAAAAAAGTCACCACAGATTGAACTTTTAGATTCCAAGTTGAAAAGTAGGCCAGAGTAAAAGTATACTCGTGAATCTGTTTCAAATTAATGAATTAATAGTAAAAGAATACAACGAGCACGATTTCAACAAATGCAAAATGCCACTTAATAGAAACCAGGCCCGTAAGAGAGACAAACTTGTGAGCTTTATAGTAGCAGCTGTTTTCCCATAGAAGGATCTCATTGCCTTTTTGTATGGTCACGTAAAAAGAACATTTGGGAACTCGCTCTTCTTCCGGAACAACAAAGCTTTTTCTTTGGGTTCTTCAACTTTAGTGAAACAATGACCACGCAACAATTAAGTGTAATGACATAAAGTAAACGATCAAATGAGATGTTGAGTTATAAGGATTTCAATATATGCAGACCAAATGAAGATGCATAAATTCAAGAAGAAAAAATCATATCTAATAACGAAAAGGTCACCACTGAATTAACTTATAGATTCCAACTTAAGAATTAAGCTACAGTAAAAGTTTACTCCCAAATATGTTTCAATTTAATAAATTAATAGCAAAAGAATACACCGAAAATGATTTCAACACATGCAAAAATGGCACTGAATAGACAAGTGGGCGCGTAAGACCGAAGAACTTGTGAGCTGTAGTAGCAGCTGTTTTCCCCTAGAAGGATCTCATAGCATTTTTTACAGGGGCACCTGAAAAGAACATTAAGGAACTCGCACTTCTTCTAGACCCAGACAGGTTCTTCAACTTCAGTCAAACATTTACCGAGCAACAATTAAGTATAACAACGGGAAGTAAATAACCAAACAAAATCTTCAGTTATAACGATTTCAACACAAGCAGACCAAATGAAGATGCATAAATTAAAGAACAAGAAATCATATATGATAACAAAAAAGTCACCATAGAATGAACCTATAGATTCGAACTTAAAAAGTAAGCTACAGTTAAAGTATTTTCTTTCAAATTAATGAATTAATAGCAAGAGAATAAATCGAGAATGATTTGAACACATTCAAAATGGCACTTAAGAAACAAGTAGGCGCGTAAGACGGAAGAACTTTTGAGCTTGTAATAGCAGGTGTTTTTCCCCGGAAGGATCTTATTGCTTTTTTAGTGGGGCACCTAAAAACAAAATTCAGGAACTTCTCGTTCTTCTGGACGCACACAGTTTCTGATTTTGGTTTCAATTCTAGTCTAACATTCACCGCGCAACAATTAAGTATAATAACGAGAAGTAAATGATCAAATGAAGTCTTGAGTAATAACGATTTCAGAACATGCAGACTGAATCACATTTGATAGCAAAAAAAAGTCACCACAGATTGAACTTTTAGATTCCAAGTTGAAAAGTAGGCCAGAGTAAAAGTATACTCGTGAATCTGTTTCAAATTAATGAATTAATAGTAAAAGAATACAACGAGCACGATTTCAACAAATGCAAAATGCCACTTAATAGAAACCAGGCCCGTAAGAGAGACAAACTTGTGAGCTTTATAGTAGCAGCTGTTTTCCCATAGAAGGATCTCATTGCCTTTTTGTATGGTCACGTAAAAAGAACATTTGGGAACTCGCTCTTCTTCCGGAACAACAAAGCTTTTTCTTTGGGTTCTTCAACTTTAGTGAAACAATGACCACGCAACAATTAAGTGTAATGACATAAAGTAAACGATCAAATGAGATGTTGAGTTATAAGGATTTCAATATATGCAGACCAAATGAAGATGCATAAATTCAAGAAGAAAAAATCATATCTAATAACGAAAAGGTCACCACTGAATTAACTTATAGATTCCAACTTAAGAATTAAGCTACAGTAAAAGTTTACTCCCAAATATGTTTCAATTTAATAAATTAATAGCAAAAGAATACACCGAAAATGATTTCAACACATGCAAAAATGGCACTGAATAGACAAGTGGGCGCGTAAGACCGAAGAACTTGTGAGCTGTAGTAGCAGCTGTTTTCCCCTAGAAGGATCTCATAGCATTTTTTACAGGGGCACCTGAAAAGAACATTAAGGAACTCGCACTTCTTCTAGACCCAGACAGGTTCTTCAACTTCAGTCAAACATTTACCGAGCAACAATTAAGTATAACAACGGGAAGTAAATAACCAAACAAAATCTTCAGTTATAACGATTTCAACACAAGCAGACCAAATGAAGATGCATAAATTAAAGAACAAGAAATCATATATGATAACAAAAAAGTCACCATAGAATGAACCTATAGATTCGAACTTAAAAAGTAAGCTACAGTTAAAGTATTTTCTTTCAAATTAATGAATTAATAGCAAGAGAATAAATCGAGAATGATTTGAACACATTCAAAATGGCACTTAAGAAACAAGTAGGCGCGTAAGACGGAAGAACTTTTGAGCTTGTAATAGCAGGTGTTTTTCCCCGGAAGGATCTTATTGCTTTTTTAGTGGGGCACCTAAAAACAAAATTCAGGAACTTCTCGTTCTTCTGGACGCACACAGTTTCTGATTTTGGTTTCAATTCTAGTCTAACATTCACCGCGCAACAATTAAGTATAATAACGAGAAGTAAATGATCAAATGAAGTCTTGAGTAATAACGATTTCAGAACATGCAGACTGAATCACATTTGATAGCAAAAAAAAGTCACCACAGATTGAACTTTTAGATTACAAGTTGAAAAGTAGGCCAGAGTAAAAGTATACTCGTGAATCTGTTTCAAATTAATGAATTAATAGTAAAAGAATACAACGAGCACGATTTCAACAAATGCAAAATGCCACTTAATAGAAACCAGGCCCGTAAGAGAGACAAACTTGTGAGCTTTATAGTAGCAGCTGTTTTCCCATAGAAGGATCTCATTGCCTTTTTGTATGGTCACGTAAAAAGAACATTTGGGAACTCGCTCTTCTTCCGGAACAACAAAGCTTTTTCTTTGGGTTCTTCAACTTTAGTGAAACAATGACCACGCAACAATTAAGTGTAATGACATAAAGTAAACGATCAAATGAGATGTTGAGTTATAAGGATTTCAATATATGCAGACCAAATGAAGATGCATAAATTCAAGAAGAAAAAATCATATCTAATAACGAAAAGGTCACCACTGAATTAACTTATAGATTCCAACTTAAGAATTAAGCTACAGTAAAAGTTTACTCCCAAATATGTTTCAATTTAATAAATTAATAGCAAAAGAATACACCGAGAATGATTTCAACACATGCAAAAATGGCACTGAATAGACAAGTGGGCGCGTAAGACCGAAGAACTTGTGAGCTGTAGTAGCAGCTGTTTTCCCCTAGAAGGATCTCATAGCATTTTTTACAGGGGCACCTGAAAAGAACATTAAGGAACTCGCACTTCTTCTAGACCCAGACAGGTTCTTCAACTTCAGTCAAACATTTACCGAGCAACAATTAAGTATAACAACAGGAAAGTAAATAACCAAATAAAATCTTCAGTTATAATGATTTCAACACAAGCAGACCAAATGAAGATGCATAAATTAAAGAACAAGAAATCATATATGATAACAAAAAAGTCACCATAGAATGAACCTATTGATTCGAACTTAAAAAGTAAGCTACAGTTAAAGTATTTTCTTTCAAATTAATGAATTAATAGCAAGAGAATAAATCGAGAATGATTTGAACACATTCAAAATGGCACTTAAGAAACAAGTAGGCGCGTAAGACGGAAGAACTTTTGAGCTTGTTATAGCAGGTGTTTTTCCCCGGAAGGATCTTATTGCTTTTTTAGTGGGGCACCTAAAAACAAAATTCAGGAACTTCTCGTTCTTCTGGACGCACACAGTTTCTGATTTTGGTTTCAATTCTAGTCTAACATTCACCGCGCAACAATTAAGTATAATAACGAGAAGTAAATGATCAAATGAAGTCTTGAGTAATAACGATTTCAGAACATGCAGACTGAATCACATTTGATAGCAAAAAAAAGTCACCACAGATTGAACTTTTAGATTACAAGTTGAAAAGTAGGCCAGAGTAAAAGTATACTCGTGAATCTGTTTCAAATTAATGAATTAATAGTAAAAGAATACAACGAGCACGATTTCAACAAATGCAAAATGCCACTTAATAGAAACCAGGCCCGTAAGAGAGACAAACTTGTGAGCTTTATAGTAGCAGCTGTTTTCCCATAGAAGGATCTCATTGCCTTTTTGTATGGTCACGTAAAAAGAACATTTGGGAACTCGCTCTTCTTCCGGAACAACAAAGCTTTTTCTTTGGGTTCTTCAACTTTAGTGAAACAATGACCACGCAACAATTAAGTGTAATGACATAAAGTAAACGATCAAATGAGATGTTGAGTTATAAGGATTTCAATATATGCAGACCAAATGAAGATGCATAAATTCAAGAAGAAAAAATCATATCTAATAACGAAAAGGTCACCACTGAATTAACTTATAGATTCCAACTTAAGAATTAAGCTACAGTAAAAGTTTACTCCCAAATATGTTTCAATTTAATAAATTAATAGCAAAAGAATACACCGAGAATGATTTCAACACATGCAAAAATGGCACTGAATAGACAAGTGGGCGCGTAAGACCGAAGAACTTGTGAGCTGTAGTAGCAGCTGTTTTCCCCTAGAAGGATCTCATAGCATTTTTTACAGGGGCACCTGAAAAGAACATTAAGGAACTCGCACTTCTTCTAGACCCAGACAGGTTCTTCAACTTCAGTCAAACATTTACCGAGCAACAATTAAGTATAACAACGGGAAGTAAATAACCAAACAAAATCTTCAGTTATAACGATTTCAACACAAGCAGACCAAATGAAGATGCATAAATTAAAGAACAAGAAATCATATATGATAACAAAAAAGTCACCATAGAATGAACCTATAGATTCGAACTTAAAAAGTAAGCTACAGTTAAAGTATTTTCTTTCAAATTAATGAATTAATAGCAAGAGAATAAATCGAGAATGATTTGAACACATTCAAAATGGCACTTAAGAAACAAGTAGGCGCGTAAGACGGAAGAACTTTTGAGCTTGTAATAGCAGGTGTTTTTCCCCGGAAGGATCTTATTGCTTTTTTAGTGGGGCACCTAAAAACAAAATTCAGGAACTTCTCGTTCTTCTGGACGCACACAGTTTCTGATTTTGGTTTCAATTCTAGTCTAACATTCACCGCGCAACAATTAAGTATAATAACGAGAAGTAAATGATCAAATGAAGTCTTGAGTAATAACGATTTCAGAACATGCAGACTGAATCACATTTGATAGCAAAAAAAAGTCACCACAGATTGAACTTTTAGATTACAAGTTGAAAAGTAGGCCAGAGTAAAAGTATACTCGTGAATCTGTTTCAAATTAATGAATTAATAGTAAAAGAATACAACGAGCACGATTTCAACAAATGCAAAATGCCACTTAATAGAAACCAGGCCCGTAAGAGAGACAAACTTGTGAGCTTTATAGTAGCAGCTGTTTTCCCATAGAAGGATCTCATTGCCTTTTTGTATGGTCACGTAAAAAGAACATTTGGGAACTCGCTCTTCTTCCGGAACAACAAAGCTTTTTCTTTGGGTTCTTCAACTTTAGTGAAACAATGACCACGCAACAATTAAGTGTAATGACATAAAGTAAACGATCAAATGAGATGTTGAGTTATAAGGATTTCAATATATGCAGACCAAATGAAGATGCATAAATTCAAGAAGAAAAAATCATATCTAATAACGAAAAGGTCACCACTGAATTAACTTATAGATTCCAACTTAAGAATTAAGCTACAGTAAAAGTTTACTCCCAAATATGTTTCAATTTAATAAATTAATAGCAAAAGAATACACCGAGAATGATTTCAACACATGCAAAAATGGCACTGAATAGACAAGTGGGCGCGTAAGACCGAAGAACTTGTGAGCTGTAGTAGCAGCTGTTTTCCCCTAGAAGGATCTCATAGCATTTTTTACAGGGGCACCTGAAAAGAACATTAAGGAACTCGCACTTCTTCTAGACCCAGACAGGTTCTTCAACTTCAGTCAAACATTTACCGAGCAACAATTAAGTATAACAACGGGAAGTAAATAACCAAACAAAATCTTCAGTTATAACGATTTCAACACAAGCAGACCAAATGAAGATGCATAAATTAAAGAACAAGAAATCATATATGATAACAAAAAAGTCACCATAGAATGAACCTATAGATTCGAACTTAAAAAGTAAGCTACAGTTAAAGTATTTTCTTTCAAATTAATGAATTAATAGCAAGAGAATAAATCGAGAATGATTTGAACACATTCAAAATGGCACTTAAGAAACAAGTAGGCGCGTAAGACGGAAGAACTTTTGAGCTTGTAATAGCAGGTGTTTTTCCCCGGAAGGATCTTATTGCTTTTTTAGTGGGGCACCTAAAAACAAAATTCAGGAACTTCTCGTTCTTCTGGACGCACACAGTTTCTGATTTTGGTTTCAATTCTAGTCTAACATTCACCGCGCAACAATTAAGTATAATAACGAGAAGTAAATGATCAAATGAAGTCTTGAGTAATAACGATTTCAGAACATGCAGACTGAATCACATTTGATAGCAAAAAAAAGTCACCACAGATTGAACTTTTAGATTACAAGTTGAAAAGTAGGCCAGAGTAAAAGTATACTCGTGAATCTGTTTCAAATTAATGAATTAATAGTAAAAGAATACAACGAGCACGATTTCAACAAATGCAAAATGCCACTTAATAGAAACCAGGCCCGTAAGAGAGACAAACTTGTGAGCTTTATAGTAGCAGCTGTTTTCCCATAGAAGGATCTCATTGCCTTTTTGTATGGTCACGTAAAAAGAACATTTGGGAACTCGCTCTTCTTCCGGAACAACAAAGCTTTTTCTTTGGGTTCTTCAACTTTAGTGAAACAATGACCACGCAACAATTAAGTGTAATGACATAAAGTAAACGATCAAATGAGATGTTGAGTTATAAGGATTTCAATATATGCAGACCAAATGAAGATGCATAAATTCAAGAAGAAAAAATCATATCTAATAACGAAAAGGTCACCACTGAATTAACTTATAGATTCCAACTTAAGAATTAAGCTACAGTAAAAGTTTACTCCCAAATATGTTTCAATTTAATAAATTAATAGCAAAAGAATACACCGAGAATGATTTCAACACATGCAAAAATGGCACTGAATAGACAAGTGGGCGCGTAAGACCGAAGAACTTGTGAGCTGTAGTAGCAGCTGTTTTCCCCTAGAAGGATCTCATAGCATTTTTTACAGGGGCACCTGAAAAGAACATTAAGGAACTCGCACTTCTTCTAGACCCAGACAGGTTCTTCAACTTCAGTCAAACATTTACCGAGCAACAATTAAGTATAACAACGGGAAGTAAATAACCAAACAAAATCTTCAGTTATAACGATTTCAACACAAGCAGACCAAATGAAGATGCATAAATTAAAGAACAAGAAATCATATATGATAACAAAAAAGTCACCATAGAATGAACCTATAGATTCGAACTTAAAAAGTAAGCTACAGTTAAAGTATTTTCTTTCAAATTAATGAATTAATAGCAAGAGAATAAATCGAGAATGATTTGAACACATTCAAAATGGCACTTAAGAAACAAGTAGGCGCGTAAGACGGAAGAACTTTTGAGCTTGTAATAGCAGGTGTTTTTCCCCGGAAGGATCTTATTGCTTTTTTAGTGGGGCACCTAAAAACAAAATTCAGGAACTTCTCGTTCTTCTGGACGCACACAGTTTCTGATTTTGGTTTCAATTCTAGTCTAACATTCACCGCGCAACAATTAAGTATAATAACGAGAAGTAAATGATCAAATGAAGTCTTGAGTAATAACGATTTCAGAACATGCAGACTGAATCACATTTGATAGCAAAAAAAAGTCACCACAGATTGAACTTTTAGATTACAAGTTGAAAAGTAGGCCAGAGTAAAAGTATACTCGTGAATCTGTTTCAAATTAATGAATTAATAGTAAAAGAATACAACGAGCACGATTTCAACAAATGCAAAATGCCACTTAATAGAAACCAGGCCCGTAAGAGAGACAAACTTGTGAGCTTTATAGTAGCAGCTGTTTTCCCATAGAAGGATCTCATTGCCTTTTTGTATGGTCACGTAAAAAGAACATTTGGGAACTCGCTCTTCTTCCGGAACAACAAAGCTTTTTCTTTGGGTTCTTCAACTTTAGTGAAACAATGACCACGCAACAATTAAGTGTAATGACATAAAGTAAACGATCAAATGAGATGTTGAGTTATAAGGATTTCAATATATGCAGACCAAATGAAGATGCATAAATTCAAGAAGAAAAAATCATATCTAATAACGAAAAGGTCACCACTGAATTAACTTATAGATTCCAACTTAAGAATTAAGCTACAGTAAAAGTTTACTCCCAAATATGTTTCAATTTAATAAATTAATAGCAAAAGAATACACCGAGAATGATTTCAACACATGCAAAAATGGCACTGAATAGACAAGTGGGCGCGTAAGACCGAAGAACTTGTGAGCTGTAGTAGCAGCTGTTTTCCCCTAGAAGGATCTCATAGCATTTTTTACAGGGGCACCTGAAAAGAACATTAAGGAACTCGCACTTCTTCTAGACCCAGACAGGTTCTTCAACTTCAGTCAAACATTTACCGAGCAACAATTAAGTATAACAACGGGAAGTAAATAACCAAACAAAATCTTCAGTTATAACGATTTCAACACAAGCAGACCAAATGAAGATGCATAAATTAAAGAACAAGAAATCATATATGATAACAAAAAAGTCACCATAGAATGAACCTATAGATTCGAACTTAAAAAGTAAGCTACAGTTAAAGTATTTTCTTTCAAATTAATGAATTAATAGCAAGAGAATAAATCGAGAATGATTTGAACACATTCAAAATGGCACTTAAGAAACAAGTAGGCGCGTAAGACGGAAGAACTTTTGAGCTTGTAATAGCAGGTGTTTTTCCCCGGAAGGATCTTATTGCTTTTTTAGTGGGGCACCTAAAAACAAAATTCAGGAACTTCTCGTTCTTCTGGACGCACACAGTTTCTGATTTTGGTTTCAATTCTAGTCTAACATTAACCGCCCAACAATTAAGTATAATAACGAGAAGTAAATGATCAAATGAAGTCTTCAGTAATAACGATTTCAGAACATGCAGACTGAATCGCATTTGATAGCAAAAAAAAGTCACCACAGATTGAACTTCTAGATTCCAAGTTGAAAAGTAGGCCAGAGTAAAAGTATAGTCGTGAATCTATTTAAAATTTAAGAATTTATAGTAAAAGAATACAACGAGCACGATTTAAACAAATGCAAAATGCCAATTAATTGAAACCAGGCCCGTAAGAGAGACAAACTTGTGAGCTTTATAGTAGCAGCTGTTTTCCCATAGA
>CAIGRF010032744.1:7075-17434 GCA_903798235.1 Fraxinus ornus | reverse complement strand
AAGTCATGCCATGATCACTTACACCAAGCTAGAAGTTAAAAGCTCATCAAAATAGATCAATCAAAAGCATCAATTTCAAGTTACTGGAAGCAAAAGCAAGTTATGCCCAAATCAAGAATCAAGTAAAATCAAGCCAAATCTCTCATTAAGTTCACCAATCTCTAATGTTTCATTCTCATCCCCTCAGTAATTCACAGAACAATATTGAAAGCAATTCATAGTGCTATTCAAAGAGTAATTCACATAGCAATTCATAGAATTACAGATTCACAGAGGCACTGAGGTACTGAGCAATACTACGGACAGAGACTACAGACTACAACATTCAAGAAGTTTGCCTATAAATGAACAATTTTTAGTCAGACCTCGCAAGAAGCACAACTGAAAAACAATTGACTATAGCAAAAATTAACAAATGCCAAAATCAACTAATTAACAATAGAACAATAGCATAAATGAACTAATGCCAAAATCAGAAAAAAGCTCACACAAATTAAAGATTTCATTTTTCTCAACAACACAAAAAAACTGAGAACAAAAGAAAATAACAGAAAATTAGAAAAATCTTCTACTTGAACTTGAGTACCTTTTGTGAAGTAGAGGTTGGCGCCTGGCATGCGGCAGCTGCAAAGTGGTCCAGTGGAGGGCCGGAGCCCGGAGGCTACGGGCGAAGTGGAGGCTGTCAGGCTGCGACGGTTGTGACTTGCGATTGCGAAGGCCGAAGATTGAAGAGGATGCTGTCGTGCGAACTGCGAAGTGGAGGTAGAGGTTGCGAAGTGGAGCTGTGGTCAGGGGTAGAGGCGATTCAGGCGAAGATGAAGTGGAGGGCTCAGGCTGGAGGCGATTCAGGCGTCTGGTGCGATTCGTGGGAAGTGGAGGGCTGGAGACTAGAGTTGTGATTTGGGAATTGGGATTAAGGGTTGGGTCTTTCTCATTTTCTAATTTTAGCCGATTGTGTTTGAAAATATTTTGTCAATTTTAGAGGCAAATCAAATTTTTTGTGGGAATTAAAATTTTTTGAGTTTTCAGACGAAATTTTTTCATTGGTAACTATATAATACTTTTAAAATGTTACTTACAATGTTTACCAACAAATTTTAACGTTGTCACTAAATTATTTAATTTATTATTTATTTTTTAAATTTTTTTTACTGACGGATTAGTAACAAAAATGTACCAACGAAAGTCTTGCGTTGGTAATTCTGTTGTTAATTTAGTATTTAGTTTTTAATAATGAAAAAGTAATAATTCCAACGGATTAACAACGGAAGACATTCGTTGTCAAATATTCGTCTCTATTGCCGCACTTTCTAGTAGTGTATGGTGAAAGCAGCATGGTTTCTTTTCTCTTAACTCGATGCCCCCTTCCTACACCCGATTTAGAATCCGGATCGTTGACCACAACGATTTAATTATTAGGTTGGCAGATATGTGAAGATATCGAAGGCTCTCCAGAATCGCCTACAAAAGCTGATCAAACACAATTCAATCCATTTTAACACACAATATTGAAATGTGAAATATTGAAATGTAAATTATATATACCTTTGTTAAATATGGTCGAATCCACTTTCGTCCTAACTATCTTATTAGTTACATCATCTTGTCCAGCTTTCTCGATTCGAAAATTCTCTCCAATCCAAATTAAAGGCTTTTTTGGTACACGACTATGGCATATGAAGGATCTAGCACAAATCCTACAAATGGGACCCAACAAAAAATTGTCTTTAGCTTATTGCAAAGAGTAACAGAGAGAATATATAATCATCATATGTATCATCATATGTAGGAAAAGCCTCGTGTTATTTATTCGGTGCGACTTCTTCGTAAGAGCAATCTTCAATAATCACCTCATCTTCCACTCTTGCCTCTTCATTCTATTGATTGTTTGTACTACAAGCATCATCATCAAATCCACTTCTTTTCGATTGAAATCCACCCCTACCAACCGATTGAAGAAACAAATCAATTTTCTTTTCCACTCGATTGAAGTGCTCTGACATCTCACCTAACAGCCTCTCCTCAACTCCTTTTATTTCTTGTTTTATCATAGGAGTGATATGATCATAAGAAGAGGGTGGTGGTCGTTCAACTGTTTTAGATGAATGTTGATGGCTAGACACGGATGGTCGATCCGATGTCTTAGGACATTGTGGATTACTTTTCTTGATTGTGCATCATCACTCTCAGAATTTTTTCCACCGTCGTCCTCAAACACGACATTATCCAGCTAAAGGTCTGCATCATCATCAAAATGTCTGGATTCCTGCCAAAATGGCTCCAACAGTTCATCATCGGTAGGATTTAGCGTACGATGTACCTCAATCTGAAAAAATAAGAGTGTATAATTATTTAGTAAATTGTTTAGTCATAGTTTCAATACGCCATGTAGATTTTAATAAATAAAACTCGCATTTGACGATTCCAAAAATGTGCAAAATATTTCCCCCCTAATTTGCTTTCACAATTCCTAACCTATCATTCTTGAAATACTAGAATCATTTGTCTCGCAACTGAATCTCTTTCCAAAGCTGGGAATTGCTTCAAATGCCCAAATCAATACAGTCAAAAACTTAATTTTCAGTAACATAATTAAAAAAAATGTAATATATAGAATAGTTTTAGAATATATTACCATGATTGCAAGGGAAAATTCATGCAAAGAATATGGATATCGCTGAGAATTTGTATAATTCTTCAACATTTCTCCCAACTTACGTTTAAACACCCTAATATTGTACTCATACGACTTTTTCCCCCATGAATAGTTGTTAAATCTATCAAGATCATCCACCAAATAAAACCACCACGGGTTAATATATGTACTCTCCTCTACTGCCAAAAGTACATATACCAATATAACGAGGAGGCACAACTTATATTTATCACTCTTATGCTTGCAATTTTGAAAATATCTAACAATAAGCCTCTTTAATCTATCATTGCTACGCTTGAAACGTTCTTTCACGAGTCTACAATTTTGTCCTAGCGTCGGATCCTTGTCCTCCATATTCCCAGCTTTAAGCCTAGTCACCAACGTGAACTCTTACAATCCAAGTCTTGCAAGCTTGTCTCCGATTTTAATCCATACTTCATTTTCTTTCGAGGTACTTATTGACCTCAGAATTAACTGGTGGACCAATTGTGATGTAACCTTTATGTCCCTCAAGCTCAACAAATGTCCAAACCAGGAGTTTGTGAATAGGTCTTGATACTTATCATCCAAGCTGTAGAAAACTTCATCAATCAATTTCATTCTACACATATTACTTATCTTCACGTTCACTATATCTTCAGTATCCAATTTTTCCTAATGAGAAATGTAAAACAATAATTGAGTTAGGAATCTTATTTCTCAAAGCAGTCATTTACCAAATTTTGACAAAAATAACAATGGACGGCATTTGAGCATTCTCCATATATAAAGATCAAAGAGTGTTGTTAGATAAGAACAAACAACTACAGGGCATCACAACATATCAAGAGAAAGAAGCCAAAGATCATGTATCAAGAAACTCCCAAAAACATTCAAAAGAAATGGCATGCCTAGTATCCGTGGTTATTGTTCTTAAAGTTTTGAACAAACAACCATCATGCAGTCAATCTATGTTTCTCTTCACAAACTATATAAAAATATTGAATCCAAAATTGGGAATAAACACATGACAATTAGACCTCCTCTCAATCAACTGAAGGGATTTTAATGCATTAAAGCATACATTTTAGTTGGACATTCGAAGGCCCAATATAGATTACCAAATAGCAACATCAAGACCAGTAATGTGCATTTTAATTGCAAGTTAAGTTCTAGCAAAATATAATGAAGGCTAATCAAATTGAGTTATAAAATCACTAGAAATGCAGTGGATCCTGTTAGATTTGAAGTTACATTTCTAACAATTTTCAAATCATTCTCCTTTTTTTTAGAGAATCCAAGATTACTGCTATAAATTTGTGTATTACAGTTCACTTCATGGTAATTTAACCCTAGTTATGAGTTTGCTTTCTTTCCCTTGTTTACTGTAACTGAAATATAGACATTACCATAAAGTCCTCATCACAGTCAACCATTAGCTATTCTATGTGTGATAGCCTAGTTTGCTTGAGCCCCATAATCTATACTCTCAATTCAACTTCAGCTTGCAGTTTTAATGCTATAATATAATCAAAATAAAAGATAAGAAGAATCAAAGCACGTAACATGTAATTTTTGTTTGCTTACTCAAGCCTCAAGGGCACCCCCACTCTCACTTTTTGAGAAAGAACCTACTCTTTCAAGTTACATGTAAACTTTTAATACATTTTTCTTTCTTCCCTTTCTCCATTTTGAAACTGTGAGTATTTTTATTTTGCTTCCCAAGACAAACCATATAGACGAGGAAATTTTCACAATTTCGATAAAAACAAATTATATTAAAGAAAATTAGAGAAACTTTACAAGCAACACACAACTAATTATCAAGCATTTAAAGAGACTCTGGCCATGTCCCAAATTCATACCAACACACACTAATTGTAAAAATTATTGCAGAAATAAGGTAGATAACTTACTCGTATTGCGTTCACCTCCACCTTCATAATATAAGGAGAGGAATTCTAGACTTTTTACAAATTTGTAGTTGAATATTTCATAGTTCCTAAATCTTCAAGTTTTTGAAACTATGCCCATAAATAATTGATACTTCCCAATCAATTGAACTTGACGGAATGCAGTCAATTTTACTGGGTTTATAGTTAAGTTAAAGACGATAAAAGGGGAAGAAAGAATCCCTTTATTTCGAAAAATGGAGAATAGGGTTTTACAACTGGTGAAATGAGGGGAAATATGGTGATTTTTGAGTTAATAGTTGAAAAGCAATTTTGTCATTTTACCATTTAATACATTTTAATTTTTTTAAATATGAGTCAAAGGCCATTTGTCCTAACTCTTTGTCCAAATAGTCTTTGATCCATAAAAGCCCAATAAAATATATTTAAAAAACCAAATAGCTTATATAAGCTAAAAACATAACATTGGCATTCAAGAGACATTTTTTCACTAACCACAAACAAAAGGCTCCGACAATCAAGATCGAGTTCTTTTCCTTTAGATTAATCTCAAACAAGTGTAATCATAATATAGTATAATTTGTTGTTTACATTGTGCATTATGGTTTAAATTCATTCATTGTGGTTTAAATTTTTCCATTATAGTTTAAAAATTTTGACTTTAGTCAATGATTTCTAGGTTCTGTTCATTCTTCACGATTGGGGGAGGAATGGTCCCTCACCAACTGCAAGGGGTCACTAAGGAACTATTAACGTCGACTATAGGTAGTCTGTAAGGAATTTTTCCTCGTCGACCTTTACAGGCTATGAGAATTGTTACTCACTCTTCATTTCACATATTTTGTTTAAAATTTGAATATTTATCCCCCATTTGGCCTCGTGCATTTGAGATTATAATTTTCGGAATAATATTTTTTGAAGAATGTGCAGTTAAAAAAGAAGAGAGAGCTGTGGATTTACGTGTAATATTATTTTATGAGTTGTGTTTGGTGTACATTATGGATACCATTACGTGTAATATTATTTTATGAGTTGTGCTTGGTGTACATTATGGATACCATAATGGTATCCATAATGCACACCAAGGATTTTTCTTATTTTATTGAAGAATGTGTAGTTGATAAGAAGATGGGGAAATGAATTATAATTTTAATAGGGGTCAAACGGGGGCTTAAGTTACTAAATTTTATCTATTATTGTAGGATAGAGTACGCTGTACATAGTAGAATGAGTAGATTTTCGGGGGTAAGCTACGTCCAACTGTAACTAAACATCAAAAAAGTATTGGATGCTCTAGGCTACAATCATAAAGTGCTTTTGCACCGATCATGCATATAGAAACTCTTTCACATAAGGCACATATAGTTCTACGACCAGATCTTCGACAATATGTTATTTTTATTTCGACTACTTATGTTAGTCAACGACGATGAGCTGTGGTTTTGGTTGAGAATGGGAAGGTCGCCCTATTTTCTCTATTCGAGTTTACCCTCGTTATAGAGCTAAACTCACAAAATGAAGAAGCTGTTAGGCCCAATTTTTATCAAAACAAAAGACTACTAGATGAATATTTTAGGGGCAAGTCTATTGTTACTCTGTGTAGTTAGAGACTGCATTTGATAGAAGATAAATACAAGCTAAGAATGATATTTATCCTAGAGACATCGATCTTTTTTCCTTGGAAGCAATTATTGAGTGGGCACAATCCTACTATAAGACGAATGGGAGATGGATTTTAGGATTGGGACGGAGGGACTTGACGAAGTGACAGATAGTCTCCAAGTGATGGAAAGGGTGGAAGATAGGGTGGATGAGAGGGTGGAAATGGTTCTTGAGATGACGGATAAGGAAGAGAGGATAGATGAGGTAGCAAAAAGGGTGGACAGAGTGGTGGAGAGCATGGACGAAGGGACAAAAATGGTAAAGAGAGTCCCCAAGATGGTAGATAGGGTGTTCAAGATGACATATGGGATATCCTAAGGTATATATAGGATGGCGAAGAGGGTGCTTGAGGTGGAGAAGGGGCTGCCAAGAGGGCGAAGAGAATGATCAGGGTGACAAAGACTATCTTCGAGATAAGGATGGTAAAGAAAACTATGCTCGAGGTGACAAAACCTAAAAAGAGTACAACTGAGGTAATTGAACTGGATTGGGTAAGAAGATGAGATTACTATCATAGAATGTTAGCGCGCCGTTCAAAGCCATGGCAAAGGAGAATTCATGGATGGCACGTGGATCAATCTCTTATGTAAGGCCGACTTGATTGAGAATAAACCATTCCTTAAATGTCGATTAAGTAATTAATTATGTATTTATAAAATTGCACTATGGATCAAGTTATAGTTATTTATGCATTTGAAAACTTTTTAATGCATCAATAGGATTATTTGAAAATCAAAGATTCCAAACAATGATTTTACGATGTGTTAACAAAGAAGCATTGTTATTGGACAATGTAAGCACCAATTTACATTATGTATGTTCATATGATCTATGTTGTTATTTAAGTAACATTTTTCATTGATATAGCATGTCGGCCTAACGATGTATCTATTTTAACTTTGTGTCTATACGTATCTGCACGTATATGCAGTCATTTGTTGTTGCTCGGAGAATTATTCTAGACCTTATGCTCAAGAATGCTCTTGATATTGAGTAGATGGCAAGAGATGCATATTCGAAGAGGTAAGCATTGCAAGATTTTCTATTGGATTATGTGATAGGAAGGTTCCAAAATTGTGTACAAAGTTGGAAGGTTGTACACATATCTACATTCTAATTTTGACAAATTTATATTGGTTTACATGTGAAGTCGAATTGATACCTATCTCAACGAGGGTCAAGTTGAGAAGATTTTAGAATCCGTGTACTTCTTGAGAGACAATGTCAGATTGAGAAGATTTTAGAGTCTGTTTGCTTCGTCGTCCCTATGATGGTTAGGGAAACAAATTTTCAAGTTAAGGATATACCTGATGTTGTGAGAAAAGACACCACACGAAAATAAAACAAAACATATCGTAAGTCCTTTGCATTCGTGTTCTTTACTTTTAGTCAGATTTTATTGTTAATTAATCTTGTATTATTTATTTACAAAGGGTAATTTTGGTGCATTTTCACAATCAAGTTTATCGAGTTCCTAAGCATTGAACGTGATGAAGTCCTCGTCTACAACCACACATGTCCAAGTGGAGAATGAAGCTAGCTTACGAATTTTGTACACTTAACTATGGCCCATAGTGTTTTGCAAATTTACATTGTAAATATGCTAAATTTTTATACATTGAATTAACTATACATGTTTTTTATTTAATTATTTGATGATTGATGTATGACTCCATTGCTTCTTTGTAAAAATTTGTAAAACATGACTATTAAAATGTACAATCACGGATTTAAACTAGTACACGATACTGAATATTGATCAATACATATTACATAACACTGAATACTAAATAATAACTAGTATACAACATTAAATATTGTACAACAAACGAAAAACTATACATGCATGCGACTATTTTCAAGTGGAAATCGACTAGTACCACACCTGCCACAATTAAGCGGTCGGAAAAACTCTCCAGTTTATCATATTCTCGCTATGGATTTGCATTTAACACGTCATCTAACTATAGATAGCAACTCATTATTAAGTAAGCAATTATGGTCAGAAACTTTCCTTTTGACTTTATTTGGCACAAGAAATATAGTTTCAATATATGATATTCTCCAAAATCCAGATGTGTAATAATGAAGCGCAACATGTGAGATGGAAAGCCTTTATTAATAAAGAGGCGATTGTATGCGAGCATGAAAAACTCTACAACTAAGAATTTTTATATGTGTAGATGTTTTCATTCAAGTTCACAACATATTCTTAGTTAGGTCTGGTCCTCATGTCGAATCAAAATTGATCCAGGGACTCTATATACAACTTTTCTACCTCAAGAGTCCTGAAAAGGTTTTCTTTCATTGTTGGGATTAACGTGCTTATACACATCTGTAAATTCACATGTCTATTATAAAATCATTCATGCAACTTATTGTGAAGGTATTTGATCATTGCAAGAATTTGTTGCTTTCGATTTCTTGTAAATAGTGAAATAGCAACTCTACATTGTTCGATGACGTTATATTGTATGATTTTTAGTAAAATATGATCTTGCCCAGTGTTCAACCCCATCTTTGTTAAATATTCCTATATCTCATGTCTATTTAGTATTTATCTCGTTTCTTTTCAAACTATTAAACAACGACAAGATCTCGAGAACTCGATACTTGGTCTTCAAGTTTCCTTGTATATGGTTTATGCAATAATCATGATATGCATCAAGGTAAACATCATCAATACCATTTCTTATACTATTCCTCCATCAAATACAAAAGCAAGGGTCATCCCATGTTAATTCCCTCAACTTAGTAAAAATCAATTTATTGATTCATTATTCTTGGAATCAACTATGTGAATACAAGAGACAAATTTTAACGTTCCCATCTTGACATATATCAATAATCATCGAACTTTCATATTTAGGTTTTAGGGATGTTCTATATACTAAAATAAGGATCACATTGAAAAAGTAAATCCTCGAATGCAATGGCGGACCCAGGAAATGAACTCAGCTAGGGCGGTCGACGGTCGCAACCGTCAGCGAACGCAATAGCGAGATCGTTTACGAAGTACGAGATATAGGGATTACTAAAAGAAGAAGAATATAACAAAATATCACCCAAATTCTATTTTGGTAAGTAGAAACTATGTTCAATTTTGTTCAAGTAAAATGTACATTTTGAGAATATAATTCATGCACGTTATCGGTGTAATATCTTCAACATCTTATGGAGTCCTAATTGAAATTCTAGCTGCCAAGAGAAAGCCACCAATCAATCTTTGCCTTACTAATCTTTAACAAAAGAATAAAAAAACACCACTTTATTGCTTTAATTAAAGTGAGGATTTATAACAAATATGGATGGAGATCAATGCAAATGTATCAAAGAATACAAAACCAAAACATCTTTTTCCCTCACTCTTTCATATTTATTTCATTAGCTTATTGGGTGGATTTATTAATTATTTGAATCACTCTTGCCTTGGATATGAAAACCAATACCATAATCATGATCCATTAAGTAGGTGCATTAATGATTAAACCACAAATAATTGATATTTGCATTAATCAATTCGAATTCATTCTTTCGGAGATGATCTGTACAAACTCAAATATCTAGAATCCTTTTTTATCTGTGTGTCTCTATCTCATGTGAAAAAAGAATATTTATACTAGTTTATAAAAATAAAATTTCCTCAATTGTGAGGGGACTAATAATTAATAGATTAATTACGTTCGCTTTAGTTGTAATATAACTATTCTTGCAATTTTCATGTCCAAAATGTTCTTGATATCATAACACTGCAAATATTTACATGGAAAAACATTATAAATTATCATCCTACAAATACTTATCACTTTTTGGTCGGATGAAAACACAATGTATTGTACTTAATTGTAAAAAATAGTTTCTTCTTGTTTATGTTCATTTAATTCCTCTTTCTACTTTTTTTTAATTAGGTTATGATAAATGTTATAGCACTAATTTACTTTTACAAGCTGTTAATATGAAAAACATAAATTAAAACTCATAATTCAATGAAGTGCAACATAAATCATTTATCTCAATTCAAAATCACAATTCACAAATCAAATTCTCATTTCAATGCCAAATTGACAATTAACTCATAGAACATAAATCGTGATTCTTAAGTAAAGATAATCCTAACTCATAAATAAAAAATAACCCCAAAACCAAAAA
>CAIGRF010032742.1:7181-19441 GCA_903798235.1 Fraxinus ornus | reverse complement strand
ATATACAAGTATTTTTCTAACAACCTAATCATAGCATGCATGTGTGTCAGTTGTTGGGCTTGTCGGCCTAACAATGAGATTAAAATTGCTTTGAGGTGTGGAGTCTCAAGAGATAAACCTATAATCCGTGAAAGTTGGTATCAGTGCGGGACCACTCGAATGTACATTGTTGGTTGTGGGAGATTAATGGCGTACATTCTCGCAAAGAAAGAATTTAGGGCCACAAATCATGTCAACAAAGCCTGCGAAACACAATGAAGGAAGCCATGGGAAAGATGGATGCGAAGGGCAAACGTTGCGCGAGTGTGCTTATGTGCCTTTCAAGGGGTTTGTAGAGCGCAGATTGCACGGCATGACGATAAAAACTGTGTATTTGCTTCAACTTGTGTTAAGGCACTGCAGCTGGAGGTCATCCATCCGAGGCACTAATGCATATGGGGGCATATGGTGAATGTTGATGTCGAAGGCGATATTTACGAGTTAGTACAAGTAGATGTGAGAGGAAGCACTGCATTTATGCTCGTCCACGAGGAAATGGTGCCGCTATTATTCTTGCAATGAGAGTGATGTGTGTTGATACAAAGCTCACTTCATACTATGATGATGTGTACGGATTCGAATGGGGAAAAATATCACGTAATGAGAATGCTTATCTCCCCCATTTGGCACGACCAATGTCACCAACAATTAGGTGTGTGACCTATTTTATCAAAAAGTATACTAATAATATGATCATATGTAGGTATTCCCCTAATATCCTATTTATATCCTGCGTATGCCTATTTTTCGAAATTGTTGACCAAAGAATGAAGGGAATGTAGTGGTGGCAATGGGCCAATTGGCTGGGCCCAAATGCTCATACAAGCTCGGCTTAAATGCCCTAGGAGCGAACAATGACACGGAGGGACCTGGTTGCCTTGAATGAACACGAACCCTTCGAGAGATCGACATGATCATTAGGGGACCACACATAGGAGCTAAGTCCAGAAATGAGCAGATGAACTATACCATGGAGGCTAGGGATCCACCTATGGCCAGTTATATAGCAAGCCAATTTCAGGGGGTAAGGTCTATTGAGCCTATTACATTCACTCAGGAAGATGCGGCGGGTGTACACTACCTTCACTGTAACGTACTAATGGTAAGAGTCGTGGTAGCTCGAAATGGATTGAAGCGCATGCTAGTAGACAACGGGAGTTCGGTCAATATCCTATTTAGTTCCGCTTATGATAAGATGGCAGTGGACCATGAAATGACTCCTGTGACTTTCCCCTTATACGGGTCTACTGGAGATATCATTGTCCCAAGAGGAAAGATCACCCTGGCTGTTGAAATGGGAACCTCACCTCTAGTAGCACACCACTTCATGTAGTTCTTGGTGGTTGACTGCCATTTTGCATATCATGGAGTGTTAGGAATACCATCTTTGAAGGAGCTGTGGGTGGTCACCTCCATCCACCACCTATTCATGAAATTCCCCACAGAACGAAGAATAACCACTATCCAAGGCGATCAGATGGGCTCAAGGAAGTGTTAGAGGAAGGTTGAACCACGAGGAGTTAACATGGTACTCCTCGACATAAAGATGACGAAAGCACCTGAAGAAGGGCAACCCCCGACATAAGGAGATATTGAGATGACAGAAGCTATTCTGAAGGGTCGACCTGAAAAGGTAGCCCCGGATGAGCTAGATCTTCGGATAATCAAATCAAAATCACAAAATGCTCCAGTGGAAGAACTGGAAAGCTTTCCTGTGGACCCCCAAGACGGTTCTAAAGTCCTTCAGGTCGTGAAAGATTTGGAAGAAGAAACAAAGGGAGAGTTGAAAGACTTCCTTCGCAATAACTCAAACACGTTTTTGCATGAAAGCACGAGGACATGATCGCAATAGACCCAAAGGTCAGCTGCCATCACTAGAAAATTTATCCAAGTCGTGCCCCCCTACCCACCCACCCATACAGGCAAAAGAGGAGAGCCTTAAAATCAAAATGATACGAGGCCCTAAAAGAAGAAGTGGAAAACTAATCAGTAAGGCTTCACTAGGGAGGCCACCTATCCAAAGTGGATATCCAATCCCGTACTAGTAAAGAAATATAACGACAAGTGGAGAGTTTGCATTAATTTCTCCAATCTCAATCAGGCTTGCCCTAAGGACAGTTTTCCACTTCCTCGAATAAACTAATTAGTAGATTCGACCGCTAGGCACGAGCTGCCAAGTTTCATGGATGCTTATTCGGGTTACAATCAGACTTCCATGTACCCAGGGAAGAGAACAGCACTTCTTTCATCACGGATAGAGGACTGTATTGCTATAAGGTAATGCCCTTTAGGCTGAAAAATGTAGGAGCCACTTACCAAAGGTTGGTCAACAAGATGTTCGCCAATTAGCTAGGTAAAATTATGGAAGTCTACATCGACGACATGCTCGTAAAATCCTCAGAACCAAGGAGCACATAAAACACTTGGACAACGCCTTCCAAAACTTGAAGAGATACCAGATGAGACTGAACCCTCTCAAATGTGCGTTCAGTGTAGCCTCCGGTAAGTTTTTAGGATACATTGTAAATTAGAGAGGAATCGAAGTAAATCCAGAGAAGATTAAGGCTTTGATTAAGTTTATGGGAGAACCACTATTGCTTTACTTAGCCGTGTCTGAAGATGCCATCAATTCGGTTCTTGTAAAGGAAGAAGGGATGTACCAGTTGCCCATTTACTACGTAAACAAAGCCTTATTACCAGCAGAAGTGCGCTACCTAGACATGGAGAAGCTCGTTCTTTCCATGGTCACCACATCTCAAAAGCTAAGTCGTATTTCCAGGCCACAACATTCATGTACTGACAAACTTCTCCCTGAAGCAACTCCTTCAGAAACCAGACGCTTCAGATAGGCTGCTGAAGTAGGTAGTAGAGCTCAGTGAGTTTGACATAATGTATACACTCAGAGCTGTAGTTAAGGGTCTGGCCCTAGCCGACTTTGCAGCTGAACTTGCCAAAGCCCCTGAAGTTGAAGTGAACATGGAACCAGTGGAGCCTCCCAACTGGAACCTCTTCTGGGAAAGCCGGTTCACAAGCAAGAGTGGTTTTGGAAAGCCCGGAGGGACATAAGCTTAATTGTACATTAAGACTTGGATTCAAAGTGTCCAATAATATATCTGAATATGAAGCACTCCTAACCGACCTCCATCTAGCTAAAGAACTGTAAGTGAAGAGGTTAACCATTAATAGTGACTCATAGCTAAGGTGAACCAGGTTAATGAAAACTTTGTGGCATGGACAAACACATGGCAGCATACATGAAGTTAGTAATGGATTTCCTTCCCAACTTTGAGAAGTTTGAACTGACTCAAGTACCCCGCCAGGAGAACGCCCACGTTGATGCCCTATCAAAATTGGTCAGTAGTAAGGATTCAAAGCTTCTTAAGGTGGTTCCCATAGAACACCTCGTCGAACCTTCAATCATAAAGGGGGAAGAAGCGATGTGGATAGAAGACACCCCCCATTGGATGCAACCGATCATTACTTTTCTCAAGGAGCAAACCGTACCAAACAACAAAGATGAAGCTCAATAGCTTTGGATGAGAGCTGATCACTTCATCCTGTAGGATGATGTTCTATACAAGCAAGGTTTCTCATCCCCATCTTTAGATGCACAGGAGGTGAGAAAGTGAATTACATCCTAAGGGAGATTCATAAAGGGGTTTGCGAAAACCATTCTGAAGGGTCAGCACTGGCTCACAAAGTGCCCAGGCAAGGATACTACTGGCCTACCTTAAAAATGGACTCAATAGAGTTCGTACGCAAGTGTGATAGATGTCATCACTTCTCCAATGTGCAGAGATAGCCCTACAAGAGCTCACAGTCGTATCTAGCCCTTGGCCATTTGCCAAGTGGGGGTTGATTTCATTGGCCCCAGGTCAAAGTGGTCAACAAAACCATGAAGCTCACCCTGAAAAGAAAGTTAAATGCTTCGAAGGGGGCTTGGGTGGATGGACTACCCCAAGTTCTTTGGGCCATACGAACGACCTGATGGACGACAATTGGAGAGACCTCATTTTCCATGACTTACGGAGCTGAAGCCATGAGTCTAGTAGAAGGTGGAGTGCCTTCTCCATGTCACATCCACTTTAACGAAATAACCAATGATGAATTAAGGAAGCTCGAGCTTGAGCTCCTCGAAGAAAAAAGAGATGATTCTCAAGTTAGGCTCGCCTCCTATCAACTCAAGATGATGTGTTACTTCAATGCCGAAGTGAATAAAATGGCCTTTCTCACTGGCGATTTATTACTCCGGAAGGTATTCCCATCATCAAAAGAACTAGGGACAGGAATGCTGGGGCCGAACCGAGAGGGCCTATACCGTATCACTAAAGAAGTGCGACCTAGCACTTAAAAAATTGAAAATTTGGATGGCAAGTTGATGCCCCATCCCTAGAACATCGAGTACTTGAGGAGGTATTATCAATAAGGGGATCGTAACTATCATGTAAATAATGTTGTCAAATGAATGAACTAATTTCCACTTCTGCAATGTTCTCAAACAAACTCCTTGACAAATGTCTACTCCATTAGAGGAGGTGCGAGTGCTACCCCTGGTAAAGCAGAAAAGCAGTGTTCTCACACACTCACTCCTTACCGAGATGCATACGTCCCCAAGGGGCCACCTCAATCAAGGATATTCACTCTGTCAGAGGGAGGTGCAGGTACCACCTCTGTTGAAGTGGATTAGCAGTGTTTTCACACACTCACTCCTTGTCGAGATGCATACGTCCCCAATGGGCCACCTCAATCAATGATATCCACTCCATCAGAGGAGGTACGGGTGCCACCTCTGGCGAAGTGGTTATGTTTGGGCAAAGTGTTTAAACTTGCAACCCCTTTACTTCATCCATTTCCTTAAATGGTTATGTTTGGGCGAAGTGTTTACACTTGCAACCCATTTACTTCATCCATTTTCTGAATGGCTAAGCATATGCGAAGTCTTATCTGGTTAGTACGCTTAAAGCTAAGCTATAACACTGGAAATGAATTTCATTACAAAACAAAATCGGGGCGAAGTCATTACATGAAAGGAAAAAAAGAAAAGCTAAGGATCTATATTTACAATTGTCCCCGCTCCGACCTCCTCCTAGGGGGCTTCCTCTTCCGCTTCTATGTCGAGCTAGCCACCTAGTAGGACCACAGAGTTCCTCTTCGAGAAATGTGACATCCAATACTGGATGTACCTCTCTTAGGCGAGACATCATCTATTGGGTACTCCATGAAGCCTAGTAGTTCGTAAAGTCATCATACTCCTTCATTTGATTGAACTTGTCTATGTAGTTATGAACTGTCATCTCACTTATTGACTTCACTTAGACTTTAAGAGATTCGATCTCCTTTGTTTGAGCTTCAGAGAGCATCCTGAGTTCGATTTTCTCTTTGTTGGCCTGCTCCACCACCTTGGAGGCGATTTGTTGGTGTTCATTGGACTGGTCAACCCTCGTGGAGTTCATTCTTCAAATGGTTTATCCGGATCTCAACCGAGTCCAAGTTCACTTCCGCTTCAGTCCTCTTTACCTCGGACTCCTCCACCTTTGCCCTCTCCTTCTTCACCTCCTCCACCTAGCTCTCCGAGGCCTTGATCCTTTGTTCCAATTCTTCATTTTTCTTATGAATGCCCGAGAAAAAATCTTGCGCCATCATTTCGATACTCAAAGCCCTGGCCACACAGGCATTATTGGTAGCTAAGAGGTCTTCCAACTCGCAGGAAGCGATGTTGTAACATCCCGAAAATTTTAGAATAAAAATTTATTTGTTCTATATATTATATTTTATTATTTTCAAAGTTGATGAACTAAAGTGATATATGTATTAACTTCAATTTTGTGCTAAATGTTTAGATATTGTTAAAGCAACGAAAAGTATATCAATATGGGTCTCGTTGAATTGCTCATTTTTAATTATGTAATTTAGGCTCAAGAAAAAGCTAATTTGGATAAGTGAGGCCCAAGTTATCGAGGTCGAAATATTTTGCCTTAAATTGTAATTTAGTTAAGATATTTTATTGAATTGTGAATTTTATGGATAGTCACGTATGAATGGATGTGGAATAATTATTATTATTATTATTTTTAGAATTCTATTTAAAGTTAAGTCACTATCACGTATTATGATTAGAACTATCTTTTTGTTGTGACAGATATTTTTGTACACTTGTCACCTTGTGATTTGTTTACTAGAAATTCAATTTTTATCAAATGTGACAAATACAATTTTTCATCCCAATTTTACCATAACACAAATACTATATTTTTCAATTATAAATAGTGTGCTAATATCCCAGAATTCACTACCACGGAATTTTACACAACAGCTTTCATATAAAGTAGATGTAAATTCTAAGTATATTTTTATTATCAAAAGCTCGTTTGATCAATCAATGTAAGATACTTCTGTACAAGTTGTTCGTTTTCTTATACTTTTATGTTCAGTAATTTATGCATGAATTGCCAATGGACCTTCGAGTTCTTTATTAAGAGCTAAGAAATCTTACGAGATTTAAGATGAACTAAGATGTGTGTCGCTTGGTCACCGATATACTCCATAAGAGAAGAGTAGTATGAAGTGTAATTTATTGTGTATAATTGTGTATGGAAACTTTACATATCTTACTATGTGTTTTTTCAAAAATACCCACTCTTACATTTTACAAGCTAGTTCGGGTCGATTGGAGTTGTGGCGGGATGGTGCAGCGGATTGCCAAAGGTGATCGAAGAAATAAAATATTAAGTTCATTTTTTTTTCTTTAAATCATTAGTCAATTTCATTTGTTCAAAAACAATTATTTAAATTATGGTTGTGTTTTCATGTTTAGTTTAAATTTATGGATATTTTAGTTATATTTTTTATTAAAGAATATTATGTTATCGTTCCGCAAAGAAATTAAATTTTTGATAACACTCCAATATTTGTATGAATTTTGGGGCGTTACGTATGTGGTCCTGCCAGTCCTCGATCCAATACTTGTTGTGGATTCGGGCGGTAGAAGCGATCTCCAGGGACTGTATTTCCAATACTGCCTCGGGGAGGTCATCCTCCTTGCTACCCAGGAAATCAGTTTTTTTGCCGCGAGGTGGGGTGTGGCTGACTTTTTTAGCCGTTTCCAGGCTAGCCCCTCAGCCGAGATGACAGTAATAGGCACAATAGCCTTTGGGACTTCAGGAGGGACAGCAATCGTTACCTCAATTGGAATAGATGGAGGTGGAGGCTTGACCATCGTGGTCGAAGACGAGGAGGCCCCTGTTGGGTCGGTTTTTTTCCTATTGACTAGGGAGGCTCCTTCGTCCACTTTGTCTTCTTCAAGAGGTTTTTGGCTCTTGCTTATAGAGCTTAGCCTTTCGGCCTACTTCTTGTAAGCAGCTAAACTGGTTTTGAGATCTCTCGCCTCAGCCAAGCTTCTGCGGATAGTAGCAAAATCCGACCTCAAAAGCCTCTCCTTCAAGAAATTGTCTGCAAGAAGAGAAGATTTAGCATCTTTCGAGTATACTCAAATATGCACCAACCGAACTGAAAGGTAGAACTCACCTTGGGTTGCCATCAATCTGTACAGTGTGAAGCTAGTGTTCTTGTCAATCAGCTCACTGTAACTCCGATCCTTGAGAGGCTGCTGGTAAATGTGACTAATGATGTCCCAATCCTCTTCGAAAATCTCGCACCTCGGAAGGGAGCCTGCAAACAACAAAAGTATTAAGCCATAAGAAATTCATTTAAGTCAAGTCAGCTAGGGAAGATGACTTACTGCTGTGGAGTAAGACGTGGGGACGGTGAGGGGAGCATTGGGTCGTCTCCATGGTATCCTACCTTCCATATGGCCAGAACCAAGACTTTCGCTACTCCTTTATTGAAGAGAGCAGGTCCACCATAAATGGGGAGTGGGATCCCCAAAGGGATAAGTAATACCACCCATTACTCTTCTCTCCTCCGACGACACTCTTTGGGAAATAAAAAGAATGGAAAACGTTAAAGGGCATATCTATACCTAGACTGGCCTGACGCTAGAGCATCCACGACCCAACCATCTGGGACCATTAGTTTAGGTGGAGTTGGGTCGGAGCCGACCATAAGAACGAAGAACTAACCTAAAGAATGGGTGAAAGATGAGTCTAAAGCCTACCCTAAATAAGCTTTCACTCACGGCCAAGCATCCTGGCCTCGGATAGCAGGCCCTCTCATTCGGGTCTAGTATGATTAGTTCTATGTTGTCGGTATCCTAAAGACCCGTCTATAGATTTCTAGAGATTTCAGGGTGGCCTTAGATGGATATTTAGAAGGCTCCACTGGATAGAAGTGTCTACGGGCGGAGCGGGTAACCTCCAAATGTTTTCTTCTGATCTGATCGCCCTTCCTATCTCGTCCAAAGAGACGACTATTTGGTCTATCATTACTAAACCCTCGACACCTCGCCTCTCCCCACTTGTGGAAGTGTTTTCGGACTTCTCAAAAGTCATTTACTCAGTTTCGAATAGAAATGAAGCAAGAAAAAGGGATAGAAGTTTACCTAGAGATTATAGTTCGAAAGAAGAGAGTTGTCGAAATTCTCAAATGGGTAGCCGGAGTTTCAGAGGCTTGCTCGCCGGAAAGACAGAAACAAGACGAAAAATGCAAGAGTTTTTGGGATCTTTGCAAAAGTAAAGTGATAAAGTGAAAGGTTTGGGCATTATATAGGTGTCCCTAAATCCACCCCAGCCATTAGAACATCTCAAATCACATATGGGCCATCCAAATCTATGGTTCATCATCACCATTGAAACCAAGAGTCACATAAGCCAATGACCCTGATGAAGCGGTGTGCTTCACGCACTAGCCCAAACGCGTTGCCTTGAGCCTATGTAGCTGTCGCCATGATTACTATTTATAGTCATGGAGGCATGCCTTGGAAGCAAGCAATGCCTCCTATGATTACCTTAGGAAGACGCGAAAGTTTTCAAATCATTAGCACATGGCCCAAGACTGTCTCACTTCGTCCCAGCTAGGACTTCGCCTTACAACAACTTTCCTCAAAGTTGCCAACTCACATCACTTCATCCCAGCTAGGACTTCGCCTTACAATAACTTTCCTTGAAGTTCACTTCGTCCCAGCTAGGACTTTACTTCGCCTTGCAACAACTTTTCTCAAAGTTTCCAACTCCCATCATTTCGTCCTAGCTAGGACTTCACCTTGCAACAACTTTCCTCGAAGTTCACTTCATCCCAGCTAGGACTTCGCCTTGCAATAACTTTCCTCAAAGTTGTCAACTCCCATCACTTCGTCTCAACTAGGACTTTACCTTGCAACAACTTTCCTCAAAGTTACCAACTCCCACCACTTCGTCCTAGGTAGGACTTCACCTTACAACAACATTCTTCAAAGTTGCCAACTCACATCACTTCATCCAGGCTAAGACTTTGCCCGCAACAAATTTCCTCGAAGTCCCCCACTCATCACCTCGTCCTTCAGCCAAGACGTCGTTTTTACACACCTGTTTGTCTCTTCTACTAACGCGAGTGCCCCAAAATATGAAATGGTATGGCCACATCAATAAAGTACATGCATTATATGAATATCAATACACGAACTTGAGGGATTGTTGTTATGGGCCTATGGAGACCCTTCACCTCGTCCATCCACCTCATCTGCCACGTGTTGGAAGAACTGGTCTGGAAGGACCACATGGCAGACGAACTGAATTTGCATCGGACGAACTGATTCCATTATTCTGAACTGATTCGATATTGTCCACGTGGATACCGAACTGAATTCGTATCGGACGAATTGATTCCATAATACCAAAATGGAGACTATCGTCCCATGTAGAAGAAAAGTCGAACTCATCCATCATCCGCGGTGGATGCAAAGACCCGCACTCACTGCATCTTATGGTCCGCCTCGTCGCACCACCAAGATTTTCAGCAAGATCCCTCCCAGGTCTTGATTGATTGAAGGGACCTGTAGCACGCTAAAAATGGTCAAATTAGTTTCTATGTCAGAGACCATTTAATGTCTGCCAACCTATGGATTGACAGATTGACGACTATGAAATGATGACTCATCTGCGATCCGAGACCACGTATTCCCTCATCCAACGGTTTCCCTCTTCCTTCCTCTAGTATAAATACCCCCGCACTATGGTAAGTAGGGAGTTCTCATTCTAGTCTTTTAACTCTAAAAAGTCTTTCACTATATTTACACACATTTTCAATCACGTCTCGGTGACCACTTCACCGTCGGACGCCACTTTTCAGTTGATCAAAATATTGACTTGACTGTCGTAGTACTCGCGGCCGCTTCCACCCCCACCGAAAAAGGCCATGAGTGACTAACGGTGTGATACTTTGCACATGGAGGAGCATACGTGAAGACTTATCCTATTGACCACGTGTCGAAGCCATTTTTTTGGGTCAACATAACTGAAAGCCCAAATCTCCAACCTCTCAAACTTAATAATAATCGATTTCAAGTTATAAATCATTGCGCCCAAAAAAAGTTTGAGTCTTTTTTCTCATAGAACAAACATTAAAATTGAGGAATTTAATCACTTATGCAAAACCCAAGAAGAGTTTTTACTAATTTAAGCAAATAGAAAGCACCCAGAGCAAGTTAGAGAGAAGGCTGTCATTGGAAGAGTACGTAAGAGCTGTTTCATAGTCAAAATACTAATTGTCATCTGAAATTAAAGGTGGAAGAGAAGAAGAAGAATGGTCATTGAGTAGCAGTCACCATTTGTACTGTGGAGAGAGAAACGAGATTATTGGAAAAATTGAGGGAGAGGTAAGGGATTGTTTCTAAGTTTTGCCATCTGTGGTGGTGGTGGTAGTGGTGATTTGCGGTGGTAACGGTGGTTAAGTGGTGGTGATAGGTGGCATTGATTTTTTTGCAGGTTTTGGTTTGGGGCTTAGAGGTAAGAGTGGGCGCGTTGGGGGATGGGAAGAGGAAGAAGGCGATGATTTTCCTTTTTTTTAATTTTCTTTTCTTGTTTTTGATTTATTTAAATAATTTTATGTAAAATTATTATTCTGCCCTTTTAAAAATGTAAAAATATGATCAAAATCATTTTTTTTAGTCAACTTATGGCAAACTAGACAGTTTCCATCCATTTGGGCTTTAGATACACACATCTAAAAAGTTTGGGAAGATGGGTGCAATAAATGAAGAGTTAAGAAAAACCTTCAAAGTTTTGAAATGTTTAGGGACGCATCTACAAATGCCCTTGAATTATTAACATCTAAACGTGGAATGTTTTGAAAAAGATATTTGCATTGGAGATATTGTTGGGAAATTTCAGAGTTAGAATTTAAAACCACAATGTAATCAAACATTTTCAAAACATAAAGAAACCATAGAAACTGAAAGCAGTAAATAAACCCTTTTCTTCTTCCCTTAACCGACTGAAAAGTAGGCTCAGAAATAGCCCTTCCATGCCTTGTCAATCGCCATCCAGAGAGAGAAACAACGGCCAGAACCTCTCAACACTTGACTTGGGTCATCGATCCAAGGATCTACCAAAAGCAGTCAAGATCAAAGCCACAGAACCTGACCTAAGCCTTCGAGAAAAACCAACAACTCAACCACTATTTCAGGTCTAAGTAATACACAAGAATTTCCCCCTCAACATGCTTAAACGATCGATTTCAGAGAACACCGAATGAGGAAGAAAAGACGGACTAAAGAGAGACAAAAAGGCGAAGTTTCAAAGAAAGGACTGAATGAATTCAAAAAACATAGCCCAAAGAAAATATCTCATCCAAGAATGGATCACGGCCGTCGATCTCATCCAAAGTCCACAATTAATTCTAAACTATCACAATCCAAGTGATCACTTAGCTACCAATAAGTGGATGCTATTTAAGCAGCATAAGTAAAGAATAAATAACAATGTAAATGTCACAAATGGCACTAGTCCAATGGTGTTAGAGAACCACTTAAACCCACATTCTTCACATTGGTTCTCCTAACACACCCTCTCTCGTTTACGAATTTGCACATGGAAGGCTGTTCATCATCATCGTCCACTACCTGTAAGAAAAATTAATCCGTGTCAATGTATAACAAAGATAAGCACAATTTAAATTTTCTTACATGTAGAATTTTTGTCCCCATGTTTGAGAGATTCTTGTCAATATGAATCTTAACAAGTTCAACTTCACCTTGCGACAATTTCTCACGAATAAAATGATACTTCACCTCAATATGTTTAGATCTTTCATGATAAACAGGGTTCTTACTAAGTGACAATGCACTTTGA
>CAIGRF010032741.1:65221-78703 GCA_903798235.1 Fraxinus ornus | reverse complement strand
GGCGCTCAAGCGCCGGTATGTGGCGCTCAAGCGCCACCCCCGGCGCTCAAGCGCCCGAGCTGCTGTTCCGTTTTTTCCGCGATTTGTTTCCTACTTCGTTTTGGACTCGTATTTTGGGCATTGTACTTCATCAACAACTCTACCAAGAGGGTTTGGACGTCCCCTACATGTTCCCTATAAATACTAGGCTCTTCTATACAATTTGATAACACAATTACATGTGAGAAAATAGATTACTAGAATTATAGGATCTTTGTAATATTTTTCTCTCTTCTCCATTATTTCTTGTGGTGCAATAAAATCTCCTAATTCCTCTGCCATATTCTTGTCTTCTTTGTTCTTGATCACATACTTTATTTCTTTGCCATATAACTTCAACATCTCAATCCGATGATTGGCGTCACAACAAGTGGTATCAATCCTAACAAGCGGTATCAGATCAAATCTGGTATCGGCTTGTTTTTGTAACAAAAGGGGTATCGTCAAACTGAAATTTCGTTCCGAGTTTTGAGATGAATTTGAAGAGGGCATTTTCCTCAGAGGTATAACTCAACAAAATCTTCTAAAACCTGAAAATTAAAGCTTCGTGAGGCTTTAACAATTATACTTAAAGCAAAAAAATCCTTTACATAGTTACTGAAACAGAAAATTCTGAAAACCAATAAATCAAAATAAAAGAAATATCAAATTGATATACGACCAATTTTTTATGACGACATAAATCTCTCCTAAAATCAGCACTTGAATTCAATTCCAAATCCATCATTTATCAACCAAACGATCGAAAACTCTCACCAAAATCACATCCAAATATCTGAATCACTTGCACAATCAAACAATGCATAGATAAATAACTAAAAAAAATAAACAAATCAACCATTTACACATCACATCAAAGAGAATATAACATTAATGAACACGAGTAAGATCGAGATTAACACACCTTTTCCTCCGAAGAAGGCTCAAAACTGACTGCCCACAGAATTATATTTATAGAGAGTATTCAGAGCTCAAAAATGATTATGCTCTATCACCATGCACAGTGCTGAATCGCTGATTATGTTCTTGAATGTTTCAATTTCTGATTTTCATGCGAACAGTGCATTAGCCCTAATGCTGGGCGGTTACTGCTTGCCACGCACTTGTTTCCAAATAATTTAAGGGTGATAGTATTGTCAAACCTTAATTCCCGGAGGATCCGATCCAGTGTCGGATTACAACTTTAGTTAAGAGGAAATTACACTCAACCGTGTTTAGTTTTCACTTTTTAAAAATCAAGTTTATACTTTATTTAATCAAAAATCAGGTTTTAATTTTTATCATTAATATTAATAATGATATTTTAAATTAAACCAATCTACATACCCACTCAACTACCTACGCCACCAAATTTATTTTAAGTATAAAATCCTAACCAAACCCTAAATAATCAATTCTCTTCGCTCTCTCACTTCTCTCCAACACATCGACCGCCGCCTCCCCTTTCTCCCTCTTCTCCTCCTTCCTCTCCCTTTCTCCCTCTCCCTCCCTCTCCCTCTCCCTCCTTGGGCCGAGACGCTGTTGTTGGTGTGCAGCGTCGCGGCGACACCAGCAGCAGCGTCGCGCGACGCTGCTACGACACCCACAGCAGGTCGCGCGAGCTCTCTGTGTGTTGGGGGGAGGGGGAAACTGTGGGTGGGTGGGTGCAGATCTGTGTTTGGAGGTAGATTAATTAGATTGCAAAGTGTTGGTGGTGGTTGTGACCAAGTGTTGATGGTGTCTGGTTTTGGAAAATGTCGCAGATCCGGGATGTGTGGTTGTGGAGGTGGTGGGTCTATGGTGGCATGATTTGTGTGGTGGTGGTGGATCTGTGGTGGCGGTCATGTGGTGGTGATGGCCATTCGTGTGGGGGTGTTCGTTTTTTGTTATTGTTGTAGCCGGTCAATAATGGTGGTGGTTCTTTTTGATGTCTGTGACCTAGCTATTTGATAATTTGTAATTAAAAAAGGAATATGTGACCAACAAATTTAAAAATATGTGACATTTGACATATAATTTTTTTGATCTGTGATCAATAAAATAATCTGTGACCCATGAAATTTTAGATTTGTGACTTCGAAATAATCCGTGACCTACGAAATTTTTGATCTGTGACCGATGAAAAAACTGTGACCTATAAAATTTTAGATTTGTGACCTCGAAATAATTCGTGACCTACATAATTTTTGATATGTGACCTGAGAACAGTCGTCGGAGTGGTCGCCGGAGCTGGGGTGGGGTGGATTAATTATATTAGATTACCGTTTAATATTTAATTTAATATAATAATTATGAAATATAATTAATTAATTCATGAAAAACCTGATTTTTTCAATTTTAAAACTTGGGGCCTGATTTTTAATTTCATGATAGATAATACCTGATGCATGAATTTTTCCCGGGGGGGAAAAGTTCTTATCTAAGGTGTATTCTTTACCTTACTTCAAAAGTAATGTAAATAGTTTGAAACTTCAAAAATAAGGTATGGATTTAATTAATTGAAAATATTTATTAAATATTGATAATAAAGTCATAGTTTGTGATTAATGGTCATAGATTCATAATTATAAGTTACAAATTTATTTACTGATCACATATCGTCAAATTAATTGATCACAGATTACTTCGTAGTCACAAATCTAAAAATTTGTAGGTCACATTTTATCTATGGATCATCACATGTTATTTCATGGTCACAGATCAAAAATCTTGTAGGTCACATATCATTCAAATTACAGGTCACATTTTATCTATGAGTCACGTAGGTTACAGTTTATTGGTCACAAATTACTTTTAGTCACATACACCTAATATTTAGTGACAAATCAGCCAAGTAGTTGGTCACAAACGACTAAATAGTTACAGTTTATTGGTCACAACCACCACCAACACGACAACCACCACCTCACGAGCGCCATCAACATAACACTACCATAGCTGCAGTCAAACAACCAATAAAAACCACCCCAAAAACTTCGGCGCCACCAGATCGAATATCGCAGTACACCAGGTCATGCACCAGATCTCGCAATACCTCTCATTGAACAGCGGAGTGAAGGAGAAAAGGTGAGATGTAAGGTTTCATCGATGACGCTCCCAGTGACGGCTTCCAGTGGTATCTCCGGCGATAGCTTACAGAGCGCCGCAACTGCCATCGCCTCCACGCGAAGAGGCTTCTAGATCGCAGCAACTGTCGTCGCTTCCATGATGGTGGCGACGACGCCTCGACTTCTTCGTTGCAGCACCGGGATTGTGGTGGCGATGGCGAGATTTTTGCAGCACCGAGATTGGGGGATTATTAGGGTTTGGGGTTGGGTGGATATGGCTGTAGATCGAGGGAGGAGACACGGGACGAGAGGGGAGGGGAGTGATAAATTAGGGTTATCAATTGGGTTTTTAATATAATACCCGATTTTTGAATAAATAAACTTTAGACCTGATTTTAAAAAGTAATCTTTAAACACCTGATTTTTTTATAATTTCCCTTATTCATTGTCTCGATCATCCCCAAGTTTCTATTCGTTACGAGGATATAAGCCTTTAGTACACATTCTTTCAATATACATTTGTTCAACTCATTTTCAATCGCACAATCTTCAATGAAATAATATTTTACATCACATCAATAACTTTTCCTTATTTTAACCACACATTTTTTTATCATATCACTATTTAAAGAATTAATCTTAATGTACAGATAAAACTTTCACAGAATTTTTACCTATTCTCACATGAGTGGGTCCCACGCGGGACCCACGATAATAAAAAATGGCAAAAAAAATCCTACTCACCCCCCTATTGTGAGGTTTCTGTGGAGGTTCTGTGAACCCCCACTCTGTAATCCAAGTCTCTCTCCTTTTTAAAATGCATTATTTACTCAATAATATACATCAAAAACACCCTAAAAATACTTCGTTTTACGTATTTTTTAATAATTAAAAAGTTAAAATGTACAAGCGCGGAAAAATATTTGTCATTTGTTTCTCGTTGACGATCAGATGACTAATTAATAAAAGATCAAGAATAAGAACGTAATGCAAAAGGTGGAGAAATGAATCACGACAATCAGAAAAGATTCAAGACTTGTAGTGCAATAAAAAAGTAGTGCAATGACAGAAAATTGTCATAAAATACATGCTGAACTTTAGTGTACTGATGGAAAATGTGTAATTAAAAAATAAGAAAAATTTTAGATTTACGTGTAATATTATTTTATTGAAAATGTGTGCTAGAAATGTAGTCAAAATATTGTTTAATAATGCATTTTTTTATTCATCAAAAACACCCTAAAAAATACTTCGTTTTACGTATTTTTTAATAATTAAAAAGTTAAAATGTACAAGCGCGGAAAAATATTTGTCGTTCGTTTCTCGTTGACTATCAGATGACTAATTAATAAAAGATCAAGAATAAGAACGTAATGCAAAATGTGGAGAAATGAAGCACGACAATCAGCAAGATTCAAGATTTTTAGTGCAATAAAAAAGTAGTGCAACGAAAGAAAACTGTCATGAAAATACATTCTAAACTTTAGTGTATTGATGGAAAATGTGCAATTAAAAAATATGGAAAATTTTAGATTTGCATATAATATTATTTTATTGAAAATATGTGCTAGAAATGTGGTCAAAACATTGTTTAATAATGCATTTTTTTTTCCAAAAAATGGGCTCAAATAAGTGCTTAATTTCATTTGTTTTCTCGAGTTGAGACCCCTAAATATTTTTGTGGAAATTACAAAAAATCAGAATTTTAAATTTTAAATTTCAAATTTCAAATATAAACTTTATTTATGCAAAAATCAGATATTAATTCATTTATTTCATCTATACTCTCTCTCTAAATCATAATTACCCAACCCTAATTTTATTCTCCCTCTCTCTCTCTCTCTCTCTCTCTCTCTCTCTCTGTGTGTTGTGCCACCACCGGAGCACCGCGATGTTAGGCTCACGACACCTCTAGTCGGTCAACATCTCAGATCTGCAGTCATCGAGGGAAAAAAAACAAAGTCAACGCGCAGCAACACATGGCGCCATGAGAGGAGTTACTACCATTCATAGATATGGTTTGTTGAGAAGAGGAAGACGAAGAAGACGGGTTGAGAAGAGGTCAAAGGTGGCTGGAGTAGAGCCGACGGAAGCTTCCAAGTGTTCTGATTTAGTTGTGGTGGTGACTGTGAGGTAGTGGTGGCTGCGGTGTTGGTGGTTGTGGTTGGGTTTTGTTGGTGTTTGGGCGGTGGTGTGTGGTGGTGGTGTGTGGTGGTGGCGGTGGTGTTGCTAGTGCGGTGTGATGATGGTGATGGTGGTGTTACAAAAATGGTGGCGGTGGTGGCAATGGTGGTTGTGGTGATTTTTGTTGGGAGTTTATTGGACCTAGTGGGGTGGCTTTGTTGGTGGTGGTGTTGTGGTGGTGGCGGTTGTGGTGGTCACGACGGTGGTGGCGTTGACGATAATGGATTTGAGGAGAAGGTGGTGGTGGTGCAGGCGGCATTGGTGGTTGTGCTACTGTTGGTGGTGGTGGTGGTGCAGTGATTGTGGGTGGGTGGTGGAGGTGGTGGTGATGTCGGTATTTTTAGATGATGATTTGTTGTCGGGAGGTGGTTTCGACGACAGGGGTTCGATTGTCATGCTGTTAGTGGCAGTGGTGAGGTGATGGTCACAGATTATTTGATCATTTGTGACCATTAAATTTATTAATTTGTGACCGATAAACAACATGTGGCGAATGAAAAATATAAATCGTGCCCAATAAATAATGTGTGACCTAAAAATTTTTAATTTGTGACTGTTTACTAAGTTGTGACTTATAATTTTTGTGATTTGTGACCGATGATTAAGTTGTAATGTATAAATTTTTTTATTTATGATCAATGAACAACTTATAAAATTTCTGAATTGTGACTGTAAAATGATTTGTGGCCTATAAAAATTTTGATTTATGACCGTAAAATAATTCGTGACTATTTGTATCTATGAACAAATTGTGACATATAAAATTTTTGAATTGTGGCCATAAAATAATTTGTGATGTTTCAATTTTTTATTTGTGACCGATGAACAAATTGTTAAATATAAAATTTTTGAATTGTGATCGTAAAATAATCTGTGACATGTAAAATTTGTGATTTGCGACAAATTAATAATATGTGACAAATTATATGGAATTGTGACCTTAATATATTTAATTAATAAAATTTATGTCTAATTAATTAATTTAAAAATAAAATTTTAAAAAATATGAGATTTGAAATTTTAAACCTTAAAAAATTTGAAATTTTAAATCTTATCTGTTATATTTGAAAGGGGTAAAACTTAACCTCTTAGTTATGAAATTTTTCCAGATATTTTTTAGTCGAAAAATGAACTGAATTAATAATGAGTTTCTTTAACTAAAATTGGGCATCAAAACCAAATGTTGGAATAAGGCCCAATGGGCAAGTTCCTTCCAGCTTAATCAGGTACGATAATTTAGGATAAAAATGACCGTGCTCCCACATTATTGTCCATGTTTCAAAAGTGATTATAATCGATTTAAATTATAAATAAATAAAAATGAATATTATATAAGTGAATAGTACTTGTGAGTCTTTATAATATGTATGGAAAAGTAATATGTGTCGTCATTTTTTCATTATTCAAGGAGGGTCGAAATTCAATAGTCCTTAACATGGAGGCCAACATTTGGTGGCAATGGATTGGGAGTCCAGACATTTGAGAAAGAAGGTGACGATTGTTCAGACAAGTTAATTTTCCTTAGAGGCCTCCATCGATGAGGTGTTGGGCCATGTTCTCAATGACTTGAAACTTAGACCATCTCAGAGACGTTAATCGATGGCCTGACATTTTGCTTTACTGATAGCCACAGAGAAAAATTTTATGTCCATGTCTTCATCTTCCTATCATTGTGAATACCAATTGTGCGATCTTAACGACAGTTTTCCGCGGAGGCCTCTATAGAGAGTGTCCAATTGTAATGATTTTGTTAAGTTTATCGTCAGAATAGACTACATACTGAAAAAAGAGACCAAACCCGATCAACCTGGTGGTGATGATAAGGAGGAATTAATAGACAAGCGGCTTCACGTCTTCTTTTTCCTTCGATTATTCGTTCGTAGCTGTTGGGAGCAAAAGAAGTCCAACATCGGCTAGACATGGGAAATATGATGGGTTTATAAGTATAGGACAATATCTCCATTGGTATGAGGCCTTTTGGGGTAAAGCCCAAAAGCAAATCCATGAGGGATTAGGCTCAAAGTGGACAATATCATACCAGTGTGGAGATATGTGGTGTCCATAAACCCAACAAGTGGTATCAGAGCCAAGCCCAGACTTAGCCGGAGGAACGCAGTGGAAAGCGTGGTGGAGGTCCCCTAATTAGCCTCACGATGTGACTAAAAAATCATCCGCGTTTGAGGTGCCTTGTGTCGAAAGTCTTCCTGACATAAAAATATGGTGGTCAGGCGGCGGGTTCCGTTTGGTCGAGGGCGACGGTAAATAACGGCGGTACAAGATGATTGGCGGATGGGTTATCGTTTGAGGGGAGGCCACAATGATGTGGTCCTTCGTTTGAGGGGAGGATTGTTGGGAGCAAAAGAAGTCCCACATCGGCTAGACATGGGAAATATGATGAGTTTATAAGTGTAGGACAATATCTCCATTGGTATGAGGCCTTTTGGGGTAAAGCCCAAAAGCAAATCCATGAGGGCTTAGGCCCAAAGTGGACAATATCATACCAGTGTGGAGATATGTGGTGTCCATAAACCCAACAAGTGGTATCAGAGCCAAGCCCAGACTTAGTCGGAGGAACGCAGTGGAAAAGCGTGCTGGAGGTCCCCTAAGTAGCCTCACGATGTGACTAAAAAATCATCTGCGTTTGAGGTGCATTGTGTCGAAAGTCTTCCTGACATAAAAAATATGGTGGTCAGGCGGCGGGTCCCGTTTGGTCGAGGGCGACGGCAATAACGGCGGTACAAGATGATTGGCGGATGGATTATCGTTTGAGGGGAGGCCACAATGATGTGGTCCTTCGTTTGAGGGGAGGATTGTTGGGAGCAAAAGAAGTCCCACATCGGCTAGACATGGGAAATATGATGGGTTTATAAGTGTAGGACAATATCTCCATTGGTATGAGGCCTTTTGGGGTAAAGCCCAAAAGCAAATCCATGAGGGCTTAGGCCCAAAGTGGACAATATCATACCAGTGTGGAGATATGTGGTGTCCATAAACCCAACAAGTGGTATCAGAGCCAAGCCCAGACTTAGTCGGAGGAACGCAGTGGAAAAGCGTGCTGGAGGTCCCCTAAGTAGCCTCACGATGTGACTAAAAAATCATCTGCGTTTGAGGTGCATTGTGTCGAAAGTCTTCCTGACATAAAAAATATGGTGGTCAGGCGGCGGGTCCCGTTTGGTCGAGGGCGACGGTAAATAACGGCGGTACAAGATGATTGGCGGATGTGTTATCGTTTGAGGGGAGGCCACAATGATGTGGTCCTTCGTTTGAGGGGAGGATTGTTGGGAGTAAAAGAAGTCCAACATAAACTAGACATGGGAAATATGAAGGGTTTATAAGTGTAGGACAATATCTCCATTGGTATGAGGCCTTTTGGAGTAAAGCCCAAAAGCAAATACATGAGGGATTAGGCCCAAAGTGGACAATATCATACCAGTGTGGAGATATGTGGTGTCCATAAACCCAACAGTAGCATTGAAGATTTTTATGGAGCGATCGAGAATTATGGGCGTGCCATGATGTCTAAGAGAGATTGGATTTCGATAACATCAATACCAGACAAGCAAAAGCTATTATTGCTGTTAGGTTCTTTCACCTGCACAATAACTTCAAGAACAGGGGAAAAAAAAAGCAACAGACTTTTTAAGAACAAAGGAAAGTGCAATAAACAGAACAAAGAGATAAAAAAACAGCTCCAGAGAAAAGGAGAGAGTCTCAGTTCATTTTCCTCTTTTTTAAGATACGTACTACATACTTCTTTAAGCATGTAAATGGAAAAATACACAAAAGTCTGAACCTAGAGTACAGTAGCTATCCATTTAGTATGGCCATTTGCAAGCCACTTTACTTTCTACTGTAGATTAAAAGGATAGATAGCCTAAGCAAGGAGTTTTAAATAAAAGCTTCATTTCCTTCATTCACCTCCTTGAAGCTTTTATGTAACACTCCAACTTGATGCTTCAACTCATCAAAACGACATTTTGCTAGAAGCTTTGTGAGCAAATCAGCCAATTGAACTTGTGAAGCACAATATTGCAACTTTACTTCTCCTTCTTTCTCAGCTTGTCTAACAGCATGAAACTTCACTTTTATATGCTTTGTTCTCCCATGATTTACTGATTTTTTGGCCACAACAATTGCAGATTGATTGTCAACCATAATTGTAGTAGGACTGACTTGAACTTGATGCAAATTACTTAAAATTTTCCTCAGCCAAATAACCTAATTTACTGCTGCTGATGTTGCAACATATTCTGCCTCGACTATTGATTGTGTTACAACATCTTGCTTCTTTGAATTCTAACAAAATGCTCCAGACCCAAGTGTGAATAAATAACCAGAAGTGCTCTTCATATCATCTACAGAACCAGCCCAATCACTATCTGAATATCCCAATAAATCTAAGTCAACCCCTCCTTCAAAATTAATCCCGTGATTGATAGTACCTCTGATGTATCTGAGGACTCTTTTAGCAACACCAAAATGCATTTTAGAAGGATTTGTTATAAATCTAGAGAGTAGACTTGCTGCAAACATCAAATCTGGCTTTGTTGCAGTCAAATATAACAAACTTCCAACAAGACTTTTGTATTCCTTCTCATTTGTTGGCTGGTCTCCATCTTCTTTTGATAGCTTAGTGTTCATGGCCAATGGAGTGTCTACTGGTTTGTAATTTTGCATATTAAGAGTGTGTTTGGTGCATATTAAAATGGGAGAATGCATTTTTTTGAAGTGATGTGATGGGGAATATGTGGTTGAAAAAGAAGAAAAAGTTATTGATGTGATAGAAAATATTATTTTATTAAAGAATATGTGGTTGAAAATGAGTAGAAGAATGAGAATGAGAAAAATAATGTGGATCAAACAGGGGCTAAACTTCTTCAAAATATCAAAAGCATACTTTTGTTGTGAGATAAAAATTCCATCAATCTTTTGCTCAATTTCAATACCAAGAAAATACTTCATTTCTCCCAAATTTGTCATTTCAAATTCTTTCTCTAGTTCATGAGTAAATGAGTCAATTTTCTTCCAGTAATAAGCAAATCAGCAACATATAATGAGATGATCAAAATATGGGAGCAATTATCTGTTCTAACATAGAGTGTATGTTCACTCTCGCTCCTTTTAAATCCATTTCCACATAGGTATCCATCAATTCTGCTGTACCAAGCTCTTGGGGCCTGTTTCAATCCATACAAAGCCTTTTTTTAGCTTACACACATAATTTGGATCTGAACTTGAGTGAAAACCTTCAGGTTGTTCAACAAATACATCTTCTTCCAGTTCCCCATTGAGAAAAGCTAATTTTATATCCAATTGATGTATTTTCCATCTTTTTTGAGCAGCCAAAGCAATCAATAACCTAATTGTGTCATGTCTTGCAACTGGAGCAAAGGTTTCAAAGTAATCAACACCACTTTCTTGAGCAAACCCTTTAGCTACAAGTCTTGCTTTATACTTGTAGATTGAACCATCAGGATTTACTTTGGCCTTGTAAATCCATTTCACTCCAATCACTTTCTTATCTATAGGCCTTGGCACCAACATCCAAGTATGATTTTTATGAATCATTTTCATTTCATCTTCCATAGCTTCAATCCATTTAGGATGCTTAGCTGCTTCATCATAGCTATTTGGTTCAATAATTGCCATATAACATCTTTCATAAACTTCATTCAAAGGTCTAGTTCACCTAGGAGGTGGACTAGAGCTAGAAGAAGATTCAGATAAACCATCATTCGAAGAGCTTGACTCTACCATAGGTGGTTGAATTTCAAGAGCTGTAATAGAAGTGTTCTGCTGCATAATTGGAAAATGAACAGATTGTTGTTGTGGCTTGGCTTCCTCCCAATTCCATTTAGCATTTTCATCAACTTAACATCTCTAGAAATTGAATTTTTTCCATTTTCTAAATTGTACACTTTATAGCCCTTTGATTGAGAACTATAGCCAAGAAAGATTCATTTTACTCCTTTGTTGTCCAACTTACTCCTCTTTTGATCATGAACATGAATATAGCACAATGATCGAAACATTTTGAGATGTTTTACCATAGGTTTCATTCCACTCCATGCTTCAATTGGAGTCATATCTTTCACAGCATTAGTTGACAGTTTATTTTGCAGATAAACTAAAGTATAGACTGCTTCAGCCCAAAACTTTTTTGGTAGTCCTTTCTCAACTAGCATGCACCTAGCCATCTCCATGACTAACCTATTTTTCCTCTCAACCACTCCATTTTGTTGTGGAGTGTAAGGTACCGTAAGTTGATGATGAACTCCATTTTCTTCACAAAATTGAACAAACTTTGTCAAAGTGTACTCTTCCCCATTATTTGATCTCAACACCAGAATTTTGCAACTTGATTGTACTTCTACAAGAGCATTGAATTTCTTAAAAACATGAACCACATCTGACTTATTTCTAATAAAATACACCCAACACATTCTGGTAAAATCATCAATGAAAAGCACAAAATATAAATTTTGACTCAATGAAGGTGTTTTCATAGGCTCACAAATATCTGTATGCACAAGTTGAAGTTTTTGTGCTGCTCTCCGTGCACCTTCTATTGGAAATGATACTCTATGCATTTTGCCAAAATTACAACTTTCACATACTCTTCTTGGCTCTTGAATTTTAGGCAAATCTCTTACCATACCATGTGAATGTAGGTAGGTTAAAGATTTATAATTAAAATGACCATAACTCTTGTGCCATAAATTTGACTCATCAAAATTAACTTCTGAAGCATTTACATTAACACTTTTGCCAATAAAGACTAAAACTTTTTGTTCTTCATAGGCACACATGCTATTTCAACATCATGTGAATCACATATTTTGCACAAATAATCTTTAAATTGCAATGAATAACCATTTTAGACCATTTGACCTACACTCAATAAATTTAAAATTAAACCAAGTACAAGTAAAACATCATCAATGTACCTTGTTCATTTCTTTGTTTGAACAATAATGGTTCTCATTCCTTTAGCTAAAACAGCTTCTCCACTTCCCATTTTGATTGTGGCTTTACTATTAGGATTGAAATTGCAAAAGATCTCATCCTTGCTTGTCATATGGTTTGTACAAGCATTATCAATAAACCAATAATCTTTTTCTACCATATCTGAAACATGAAATGCAAGAAACAAGTGATCTTCTTCTTTCTTTTCATGAGCAAGTAAAGCTTGCTGATTTTGAGATCTTGACTGATGTTGTGTTAAGGTTTTATTTTGTAGTTTAGCTCTACAAAACTTCTCCACATGACCAAATTTTTTGCACCATCTACACTGCTTAGATTTCCAACAATTCTTTTCCAAATGGTTTGTTTTGTTACAAACACTACAAGAAAGATATGTATCTCTACTTTCTTTGCTCATTCCTTGTTTGCTATTGCTGCCTTCTCTCCTCTTTTTTCCATCACACTGTTTCTTTTCACCACTTTCCCTTGAGTATTGTTGCTTATGTTTTGCACTGAAAGCACCTGTAAGTTTTGTTAATGAGAGACTTGACAGGTCTTTTGTGTGCTCTATGGCTGTTGTTACAACATCAAACCTTTTAGGCAAAGTGATTAACACCTTTTGAACTATTCTTTTGTTAGAAACTTTTTCCCCATTTAGCTTGAGTTGATTAACAATATCTACAACTCTTGAAGTGTAGTCTTTAACTTTTTTAGCTTTTTTCATTTTGAGATTTTCAAAATCTCTGTTCAAAGTTTGTAACTTTACAACCCTTACCTTTTCAAAGCCTTTAAACTCTTATTCAAGCTTATCCCAAGCTTCTTTGGTTGTAGACACATCAACAAGTGTGGGAAAAATTTCTTCTGACACTGCTATATATAAGAAAGAAAGTGCTTTCATATTTTTCACGAATTGATCCTTCTGTTGCTTCAGTTGTGCTACTGTGTAGTTCGTATCAGATTCAGGTGGTTCATACCCTTGCTCAATCACTTCCCACGGATTATGTGCCATCAAGAAAGCCTTCATTTTGACGGACCAAAAGTCATAGTTTTCTGTTCACAAAAATATTTGTTCGTTCTAAAACCACCGCAAGTGTACGGTTTGTTAACAAGTTATAAAGTGGACTATTGAGTCCGAATATCGTTCCCACAAGGATTGATTAGTTATAATTCTATTCAATGTTCTAAAAAGCGTAAAGCGTAGCGTAGCGTCGATGCCGAGAATCAAGAATTACAAGATTAAGCGTGTCAATGCGAAGAATAAGCGTCATAA
>CAIGRF010032741.1:11950-33114 GCA_903798235.1 Fraxinus ornus | reverse complement strand
GCTGAAAATGGCTCCGAAGTTGGCGGCTGGTTGGGGGCAAAAACTTAGTATCTTGTGACTCAAAAGTAGGTTTTAAAAATTTGGGGTTATCATTGCAATTAATTCTTTAGTTTCTCTTTTCTTTTCTTTTTGTTTCAATTCAATGAGGGGTAAAATCGTCAAAAAGTTGTGAAAAGGACGTCCAGCGCACAAAAAGTGGAAGGTAGGGGTATAAATGTCAAAAAATGAAAGGTAGGGACGGTTTTCGAAATCACCCCCAAAAGTAGGGACGTTTTGTGCTATTTAGCCCAATAAAAATATTCTACATATAAATTCAAATATTTTTCCTACTTTTAATCACATATTCTTTTAAAAATCGCTATTCAAGACATGATTTTTCTCATTTAACGATGGTAGATTAACGTGATTGGTTGACTCAACTGAGGGCAATTGACATGTTTAGTACAATAGATAGTACAAAATTACAAGAGATAATTCAGAGTTTAAATTTAGATGATCATTTCACACCCAATGAAGATATAGGAGTGGCAACGGGGCGGGGTGCAACCCGCCAAGAAACTCCTCGCCCTGTTACCCGTTTAAGGCGGGGCGGGGCCCTTGCCTCGTTTACCACCCGTTCAGTTTTTTCTTTTTTGATAATTTATTTTATTTTTCTCATTCTTTAGATTGAGACAAATAATTTTAATTCCCGTTTTCTATTAAAACTAATAAAATTTTCTATTTAAAGTATTGAATTCTAAAAAAAATAAAAATTAAACGGGACAGGGGCGGGGCGCCCGTTACCCGTCCCCACCTCGAATACCCGATTAAACGGGTAATCCTCGCCCCGTTCGGAGTGGGGTTCTCGGGTATCGGGTTTGTGGGATTTTTTTGTCATTCCTATGTAGATATTGTATCAAGCAGGGGCGGGCCCATTAAGGGTCCAGTGGGGCAAGCCCCTACTGGGCCTATAATTTTTTTCCTTAAAAAAAAAAAGCCCACCCAATCCAAAGCCTAAGTCTTCTAAATAAGCCCAGGCCAACCCTTTCCCTACAATTGCCAATCCCTTTCATTTCCCCCATTTCTCCAATCTCCTCGACTGAAGACGACTGGCGACCGACTTTCAAGGGATTCTCCCCGACCGGATTTCTTATTAGCTTTAACGAGGAGATTTCTTAGTGGATTACTTTACATTGCTAGTTTCTCTCCCTGTATGTATATGGAGAGATAAAGCAATGGAATTGTAGAGGGTTCTAATTGCTTGCTGCTGTTTGCAAACAAAGGTATGGCACGTGTTTCAATTTTTAATGAAGTAATTGTTGTCTAATGGTTTTCAGTTTGATCTAATGTATGTTTAATGATAAAATTCATTGCTAACTTTGAATTTCTAGTTCATACTCTCTATTCCTTGTTTGGGTGAAAATGACTTAAGATTTGATGGAATTGTTTGATTGGACTTTGGAGAGGGATTATTCTGGTTCTGGGCGCTCCAAACAGTTTTGAAATGCATTGATAGTTTGTTAATTTGGCAAGATCGACTGTAGTGTAGAGTACTTGACGCTGTTAAATATGAAAAAGAAACAAAAATCTTGTCCCTTTTAATTCAATACTACATACTGAACATAACCCAAGTTTAAATGAATGATGGATATCAGAAAATGAATCTCTTTGGTAAAAACTTCTGTGTGGTTTCTTATTATGTTCAACCACTTCTTTCTGCTAGAAGTTGATTTGCTTAGGTTGTATTTATTAATAGTTGTCAATTATGAACTGGGTCAATTTCGTCTTAGAAATGGAAATAAGGCTATATGAACTTGTTTATGTTGAATAACAAATCAAATATATGAACATGAAACGAAAGGAATCAAATATATAAACCTTTTAATGTCATGAATGGGTATCAACACTCATGGTAAAAAGCAAGGATTTTATGAAACTCTTCAAATCAAATATGTAATTTATTAGAAGATTTAACTTATTTAATTTTAACAAACACCGTTTTTAAAATATCGTGTCTTACGCGACTGCTCTACCCGTAAGATGTATACTTTATGGGTGACCTTTTATCCTGTCTTTCAATTTCAAATATGTAGATTAAAAGTAGTGTTAGAGAATTATTTCATGAATTTTAATTTTTTTTTTATTGTTGTCCCACTCAATCTAATTGTAAAGTGACGCAACAAAATTCATCCACATGTTCATAATATTTTAGTCGTAAAACGACATGAAGCATAGTGAACATGGTTCACCCATGTGAATAAATAATGTGCGGAGTATGTTGAATTTCTCATATCTCAATATAGAAAAGATAAAACACCAAATTGTGTTGCTAAAACTATTGATTGGGTCATGAACTCCACTAGTTAGGTTATGGAAGAAATGGTCAAATTGAAATAAAAATATAAGTTAAAGGTTAAATTGAAATAGATTGAAGTTGAGTAACCAATGCGGAATAAACATAAATGGGTGGGTTATAATGAAGATTTCATTCAATTCTCCCTTGTCTTACAACGCGCAGTACCTCAGTTGAAACTTGAAACCCTAAACCCTGAAGAACTATCACTATGAGAAGGGCATTGCTGAGGAATTTATCTCTTTACGCCCGTAATCTCCATTTCTGTCACAAACACGAATCGAAAAGGGTGATCCTGTGCAATGGAAGTACCAATTTCAGTACAAGTAATGTACCGCAAATCAGTTGCTTCTCTTTGAGAATCCGATTTTTTTCATCTGAAAATGATATTACAAAAGAAACCACAGAGACGGACCAGGATTCATCCGAATCTAGCATCGGCCAAACCGAAGAGAAGAAACAAGTGGCTGTCGATGTCCAAGATGTATCCAACAAAGGTGAGAGCCACTAATTGAAAAATGTATTTTTTATTTTTTTTTATTTTTGTGGGTTGAAATAGTGGGATTTATTTCCTAGTTCAACTAATTCACATTTTAGATCGAGGGAAACTGCATTGTATCTTGATGTATTGTGTAGTTTTTTGAAGCTCAATGTTTTTAAGAAGAAAAGGGATTTTTTTTAATTGATTAATAAGATTGTTTATAACGAATTATTGAGGAATGCCTTTATCGTTAACGTGAGAAAATTGGAAATGTTAAACTGTAATTTGATTCCTGTTATGATTGCTCAGTCAATTAATTGTTTCAAGCTCTACTGACTAGGCTTTTAGTAGTTGTATTTTTTGAAAACTGATTAAGTAGATTGCATAATGTGCTGCTCTGAATCCGGATATAAAGTTTATGAGAACTGGTTAAGTAGATTGCACAATGTGCTGCTCTGAATTCGGATATAAAGCTTTTGTCTTTTGATGAACTACTTGATTCGGTTGATGAGTCATCATGGACTTACTACTGCTAGTCTAATCTTTCTTGAATCAAAATGTTTTAAATATTGAGATTTAATTTCTTGAGTATAAATCTGAACTTTCTTGAATTTGTAACAGTCTCCTTCCTCATAAGACTGAAACACGTCATCCTCATAAGACTGAAACACGTCATGTTTGACGGGAACTAACTTGCAGCTTTATTTGTAATATTCTGTTTGCAGAGTTAAAATTGCAGATAGGGGACTACTTCAAGAATGCCAATGAGGAAGCACTCCCATTAATCCTTGAGAGTATTCTAAAAAGGAGTCTTTCTAATAAGCATGATGACACAGATGATGAGTTGATTGAAGATCTTCAAATGCAGCCAATAGATAATGTTAAAGACCAAGATTTTGACTCAGATTTTGATGATGCTCATGATACGGATGAAGACATTGATGATTTGTACAATGCAAGGGATATTGTGGTGAAGAAAATGGCAAATGATCCGTACTTTAATATGGATGACAAGAAGTGGGATGACATGATTGCAGAGGCCATCGAACATGGGTATCTGAAGGATACTAGGGAGTGCGAGGCAATACTAGAGGACATGCTTAACTGGGACAAACTTCTACCTGGTAATAGATTTTTTCCTTTTCGCGCTTTCAGAAATTCTTTGATTTCATCTTTCATGGTGGTTTTTTGGATTGATCAAAAGCATTTTGAAAGCATTTCGCGCTTTCAAAATGCTTTGATTTTTGGGACATGTCAATCTTCCTTTCTTTCTTCTTCGCTTGAACCTTTGCATCATAGTTCTTTTTTCTTGAGTTATACTGTTGATGTAAACTGAATATATTTTTACATTTCATTTGGTCTACTTGACCATTTTCTCGTACGAAAAGTTATATTCTACTTATTTTTCTGTTTTAAATTCCAGGATACATTAAAATACCACCGTTACAACATTTTATGAACTTAAAACACTTTATAAATTACCACAAACAACCTCAAGAAATGCAAATGAGGAATACTTGTAATTATACTTCAGATGGGTTTTTAGTAATTGTCCTCTAACTAATAAGAAAATGCGTGCAAATGAAATTTCCCTGTATTGCTATATAATTGGCTTTTGTATGTGTGCATATGGTTTTACCCATGATATAATTGAAATCTGAATTCAAACGAAACTGTCTCGTGCATCTGTAATCTAATAGACAAAAAGTTACTTTTGTACAGGAACAAGCAAATACTAATGTACCTCAAACAATACCGTATTTAGTTGTCCTAAATTTTCAAGTCCCTAATTTCATCTTAAAACGTGCTAGATTAGTAAGTTTGAAATGATAATGATATGTGCATTTGTCATTGTGGGTTATAGCACAGTGATACAATTTCATGGATCATTACATGCACATTTTTCCTCTCAAACATATTGGTAATTTTTTCCAATATTTCTTAGATTCTGTTTATGATGAGTTGACTTTTATCATTTCATAAACATTTCTCAGACAAGATAAAAAAGAAGGTGGAAAAGAAGTTTGACGAGATAGCAAATAGGATCGAGAAAGGTGAACTTGAAGTTGAAGAAGGCTATGCATTGTTTAAGGAGTTTGAAGACCAAATGGTATTGGAATGTGCTAAGCTGATGGAGGCTGAGGCTCCTAAACACTTTGATGAGACTGCTATGCCCGTTAAGAAAAAAGATCTTGATGATCCACCAGGTGAGGGCCCAATTCTTAGGTGGCAAACACGCGTGGTCTTTGCTCCTGGTGGTGATGCATGGCACCCGAAAAATAGAAAAGTAAAATTGGCTGTTACTGTCAAAGAGCTCGGTTTGTCAAAGCATCAATTCTGCCGACTAAGAGAATTAGCAGGAAGCCGATACAATCCAGGAAAAGATGAACTTACCATAACCAGTGAGAGGTAACTCAGTTGCAGTTATTGTGATGCTTTTTCTCATCAATTACTTACCATGATAATGCTTAAATGTATTGTGAAATTATGTAGCATCCGATTCTCGTTTACAGAATTTCCTCTTATTTTGGATAATTATAAATTTTAATTGAACTAAGTAATATCAGCCCTAGTCTAGATACTGTATCTTTTTTTATTGCTCACAACTTCGTGGAATTTGGGCTATTCTTCAATTCTGCATAATCAACCTGTACATTTTTGTCTATTTTTAACGTTTTGTTCTCTACTCAGGTTTGAACACCGTGAGGAGAACAGAAAGGATTGCCTCCGGACTCTCTTTGCGTTGATTGAGGAGGCAGGTAAAGCTCGGAAACTGGTGGAGGACGCTGGAACTTCAATCATCAAAGAGAGACTTAAAGCTAATCCAAAGTTCATGCAGAGGTTGCAAGCTAAGATGGCGAAAACTAGAGAATCTACTTCATTACCTGCATGAATTAGTTCGACCACAGGCGTTGGTATATGAATAACAAAGTTAGATCTTCAGACAATTATTCAACGATACATCTTTTGAAGTAGTTTCCTTGTTTATGTAGAAATTAGTTTGCACCAGAAGTTACAGTGCTCCCAGCCTCAGGCATTAATTTAACAGTTGACTCTGTTCAGTTCATCTCTATTGGATCGGTTGGTTTTCACAGTTTGCAGGTTGGTTCCATTCCTGAGCATTGGCCATCCTTCCTTCTGATTCAAGTCAATAGAAACAAATTGAATTAGAATCAATTAAGGAAATAACAAAAAGAAATCATCCATTCATAGTTTTTATTTATATTATTTCGGTTTTAAATCTTAAATTATTAGAAAGTAATAAATTTGCAGGGCTTATATTTTAGCTTCAAAGCTTCTATGCATGTTGGACGAATGAATTTATTTTCATATATAAAAAGTCAATAATCGACCAATTCACCTCAAAATTTTATTTTATTTTTCTACTTTGTAATATGAATGAAAGTAGGCGTAGGTGGAGTGGCGTAGGGGTGGATTTTAGCTTGGGAAGGGTCTAATTTTGAGCTCTCTATATTCTTTTGACAGAGAGCACAAGGAAGGCAAAAGAAGTGAACGGTCTTCAGGCAGCTTAAAATAAGCTCTTAATTTTGTGCGATATGTGCATGTTTAACAGGAACATCCAGCACTAGCCAAACAATAATAAATTATCCCAGCTTGAGCACAAGCTGCAAAATCAATTATAAGTGAAACCCATTTACTACTTCAAAGAAACAGATAAAAATAATCACCTATTTTGGTCGGTAAATAACTTACATGTGGTTCCTTTGTCAATTATTTCGACATTCCGGCAAAGGTGATGCATGGACAACAAGTCACACAACCTGTGAGCACGATACCCAAAAAGCATCTCCTCAATTGTTAATGTTTTACGAGTCACAAACTAAGTCATGAGTCACTTTATCACAAGAAAAGTCTAGCTAACATCCATTAAAGAAGGTTCAATGTCAATGCCAATGTCAAAATCAACGTCAACTAATAGTCAATCATACTAATACACGTACCAAGACATCAAACTCAACTCATATGCATTTAGCTTTGCTACAACATTATGAGAGGTATTAAAGCCTAAACAATGATGTCAGTTTCATATTTTCTAATACTCATTAACTTCTAGTCAAATTCCTTTTTTACCTCCAATTTCATAGGACCCACAATTTTTACCAACTTTACAACTACAGATTTCTTTATCTTTTATCAAAATCTACCTAAAAATATGATTTTTAGCTGGGGCTAAAACTATGTCTTTAACTTTGATACTATCTTCTGGAGTTCATTAATTTGGTTTTTTCACACTTGTTCAAAAGTTGTCACGTGTAGGTCGAAATGTTAGTGTCCCAAAAACAACACACATACAAGCAGAGACGGAGTTGAGCGATCGCACATGACCTCATCATTGTAGATGCATAAAAAAAATTGTTATATATATGTATAATTATATATTTAAATTTTTTATTAATTTAAGAAATTTAAATTTTTATTATTACGTTAAGTTAAATGGCACAATATATATGAAAAAAGAGTAAAAAAAACAAATAATGACTTTTATTTAATATTATTGTATTTCTTATTCCTAATTACGTATCATACCAAGACATGTTTTTATTAGACTAAAGGAAAGAATTCACATGGTTTAGGCTCTTTTGTAACTAATTTCAATGTGTTGTGCCTAACTATTGTTAAACTATGATGAACCAAATTTAGTTTGACCCAGCTCGAAAATTTTGCGCGAAATATGTGGTAAAACTAAAATTATGAAATAAAATGGGGGCATGTGGTGGTAGTGGAGGGATCGAGCCAATCGAGAGGATATGGACCTCTTGTATTATATCATTCGGAGTAGCCGCATCTCTTGTACTTATCTTTGATATAGTGAATTTTCCATTGATTTTTTCTCATTTTAGATTTTCACGTAAATCTTGTATTCTTGTTTTTAATTTTATATTGCCCATTCTCGCTTTTTTGCAGTAACTATTTTTCAAGACCCTAAATTAAGAGAAGTTTTACTTGAAGTTGTAAAAAATATAAACAATTATTTAAATATCATATTTATACAATGAAATAATATTAGTGGAATATATTTTATTTTTTTAATTACTTGAAAGGAGCATGGGGCACCATATTAAAATGTCAAAGAGAGCACCCAAAATCCGATTACTGACCCTGCATACAAGATAAACAATAATAAGCTAATTATAAAGTGAATGCAATGATAATGAGAATAGTCTTGCAATTGGAGGCATCTTCAAAGCAACCACGTAAACTTGTTGACCACTGACCCGCCACCCCTCCACCATTTGGAACCGGGGTTCCGACAGTTGGCTGAAACTGTTGAACCGGTGTCGGTTTTGCATTTCCTCGGTTTTGCATTTCCTTCTGCGTTATTCACTCACACTGTGGATTATTGATCAAGAAATAACACTAAAAGACACAAATTTTTAGGGTTTAGGCAAATATTCCATGGATGTTGTGAATCTTATATATCCAAGATGGCATTGACTATTTGATTAATGATTAGTTGGTTCGTCGCTGTATTATGTGGGAAATATTCTTGTTAAATTCTGAATCTACTCCAGATGTTTTCTTCCTCAGTTCCTCGGATGTCTTCTTGTCTATTCACCAAGTAATTGATAGAAGACGCCATGTGCAGTATTGACTCTTTTTTTCAGAACAAAAGAATATGTACGTGCATAGCTCATGCATATTATTTGATTGATGAGAAATTCGAATCCCAACATTGTAATTTGTTTTAGCACTTTGATATTTAGAGATACCAATTCCAATTTGTCTCCACCGTGTTTGCTCTCGAGAGTTAGAATTTATGGAATGTTGACGACAAAAAATGACGATCGGCAATTTTCCGGTGTCCTTCATTCCTTTATGTAGGCCATAGGACTCGAGTTTGATGCCATAGTCAAGTCAAGCTACAGTGATCGACCTAGGTCCGTGTGCCACTCCTGTTTTGAAGAGGTTTGATTGACTAAAGAGTTCAAATGTAACAGGAGCATCATAATACCTATACCTTATATGTACTTTAGGTCATCATGACTTTATTGATCTTATTGGTTGTTGTAGGCGGTGCTTCCGTCAACGTGGGACACATTTTCAATCTTGTCATGATATTTCTATATAACGTCTCCCATATATATGTTGACTTGTATTGATGGAGTCTTGGATCGACCTTTCATGCTAATCTATTTCTCTCATAAAAAGGCTCTTTTGACCATGTTAAGGTGGACCTACAAGTGATCCAACGTGTATTTTCGATTCGACTACGAACATGGAAATTTCCACAATGTTGGGTTAGCTTTTGTTTCAGACAAGTTCGTAAACGTTCTGGAAACTCAAAAATGTTTTCTCATTATTTCTATTTTTTGTTAAATTTTTAAAAACTCAACTAACACCTTAATTATTATACTAAAATTTTAGGTTTTAAGACAAACCTATTTTATTAATTATTTGTGCCGGCTGTCCAAAATTCCAATTCCATTTCCACTTGAAAATTTTGTATTTTTCTATTGAACTTCCATGAAAGAGAATTTGAATTCCAGAACAAACAATCAAATAAAGAACAATTATTTGTTTCAAACTTTATTTAAGATCATATTAAGGAAATTATTTCGTTTATATTTTCAATAATTTATCATTAAACAACATAAATAATTTGTTCATTTATAAATTTTAAGATAATATTGTGTATCTGATTACAATTAGACTAGAATAATCGTGGTATTTTTTAATTTTTTTATATAGTATAAATAGTTTTTCAAAATTAAAAATTAAATTTTAAAATAAATTAGTAATAATTTTTTCATTGTGTATCGTGTTCTATTTTTTCGAAAATAACTATTTTTATATCATGCTGTGTCACATTTCGTTTTTTCGATTTTCATTTTAGTTTCCTATTTACAATGGGACTCTTATGAATCTCGCATCGAATAGAAAATTAAATGGTTCTCTTTTGTAAAAAGAAACATGAGCAATTTGATACCAGATCAAAATCCTATTAATACATAACGAAATTAATAAAACTAAAGATTAATTGGAGCACATCTTGTCTCATCGTTTGTCTCTTGTGTTCCTTCACTTTCGATCATATACTCTACATACAACACTAATAGATATCGTCCCTACTATAGTACGTTATTGGAGCGACTTCCTTTGATACAACATTTCTCTATGGCTTACTCGCACAAATTGAAGACGATGTTGCTTTATCGTTGGCCATTCATGCTTGGCTGAATTCTTAATCACACCCCTTGTGTTGTATATACTCATGAATTTCTAATCCCTGCCCTTAAGAGGAAAGCACGCAGTACTTTAACTTGTTCTACTACATATTGATCAGTCAAACAAATGGCCTTCGTGTTTAATACTGATACATGCTACAGTTCATGCTCAAAGCAGTGCAGATCAATTCAAAACCAAATGCATCTTAACCTAACTTTCATTAGGCAAATACTTCACTCTGTTCAACTATATTTCGTGCATTGTATAGATATGCAATCCTCAAATACCGATGGATTTAGCTTTTGAAACTTTTCACCAACAGTCTCAAACTGTTCGACTGTACAAATTCAGCCCTTTATCGTTCTTCCATATTTCTCTATTGCATTAATTGCTGAATTTATTATGGCTCTTGCACAAAAATCTGTCATTTATTTCTGTATAGTGGTATCTTATTCCCTTGCGGAAAATGTACAAAAAAATGACCATAACACAATTTTTCATCCATAAATATTCTAGGAGGATTGTATTCCAAAAATTAAAATTAGTATAACTTAAAGTGGAGAATTACCTTCAAATTTAACTGTACTTTAATTTCATATCAATCATTCTAATGGCTGCTTTTCACTGGTAAATATATGGCCGAAAAGGCATCATCAAAATATGCAAAACTTTTTGCTCAAAAGTCACAGGTTCCCAACCTTGACAACGAGTGGAGTGTCTGTGTACATGGATATATAAACTCCTCATGAAGTGCTCGACCTTTCATAAGTATAGCATATACGTCTTCGACTTTCATTTGTAGTACTCATGTCCTCGACATTTTAATTGCAATGAAGGTTTCTAACTATTACTTATTGCCATATTTATATCTTTAACTTTTTTCCTGCGCATTCTTATCCTTAACTTTTCATTTATTGGTACATTTTGTACTTAATGACAATTTCGTCCAAAAAATCCTTTAAGATTACATAAACAAATTTTGTCCCTCATTTTTCAATAAGTAAAAATAAGAAAATACAAAAGTTCGACAAAAAATTGTCCATCATTTCAAAGCATACATAATAGAATATTTGGATAAAACCATTATTAGGATATGATATGCTAATTAATTGAAGGTTAAGGATAAAAACAAGACAAAAAAAAAAAAGTTGAGGACATAAGTACAATAATGAGCAAAGATGGAGAACTTTTATTACAATTAAAATATGTTATTACAAAAAGTGTAGCATTAATATCTTTTGGACAATTTTACCCTTTAAGTTAGATATCACTGGCTTGCCAAGTGATCATTCAATGTCTAAATATTTTTTTTCGATTAGGTGAGGATATCTTGCGCATCGTGTTAAAAGATTGAGGACATGTGTGCCACAAATTAAAAGTTGAAGACATAGATTACACACTAAGGTTGGGAACCCTGAAGGAATCTACCGTGTGTGTGTGTGTGTGTGTTTTTTTTTTTTTTTTTTTTTGTAGTCTAGTATACTTTTACAAAGTATTAATTTTTCAATATGAAGATGCCAACATTAGAGTCATTTGATATTCTATTATACTCGAGATATCGTGTGAAATTGGTAATAGGAAAAAATACATTTTGTTTCTACCAACACTTGCATTCCTTTGATTGCTCGTTGAGTCGTGCCTTGTAGATGCAGACCGAAGTTCAATTTCTGTTTTCTCGGGTCTAATTGAAAAAGTCGATAAACACTTCTTGAGGATTATAGTAAACATTTTCGGTCAAGAAAGGATATTTAGAAAGCACTTCGCGAAAAAGAGAATAAAGAGGTGCTTTAGCTCCCGAAATATTATTTTCCTTTTTGCTTTATTTAATTACATTTTCCTTTGAATTTTACTAAGGCGTTTGGATTATGCCATTTAGGTGCACGACTGACATATTTGTCACGCGTCTTTATTACTTTTTTTTTTCTTTTATAATAATATTTATTATTGTATAGCTTACATTACCAAATAAGTCGTATGTATAAAGATATCCAACCTCAAGTCTAGTAGAAGTATTTTATATGCTTTGGTAAATGATGGGGGTGGAGGATATTTTAAATGATGAGTTTCTTCTCTACCACTCCAAATATAAAATTGAGTAGCCACTAAGGTAATCAAAATTGATATCATAAAAATAGAAGTACATTTCACATTCCCCATTCCCACTTCACATTTAAATCTCAGGGTCCGTTTGATTGTAAATGTGAAATTCGGGTGGAAAGAAAATGAATTACAGGGAATTAAATTGCCTAAAATTTGTTTTATTGAGAATCGTAATTAATTGTGTTTGATTGGTATAATTTTTCACCTGAAAAATATTGAAAATTTGGTGTCCGTATGTCTTCGTTTTTCATGAAAATTGTTCATTAAATTGATAATTTTGTTGCCATTAGGTCTAGAATTTGTTCCAATTGGGAAAAAAAAAATTACCATGCCGAATATCATTCGTTTGGCTTTGTTTTGCATGAAAATTGTCAATAAAAGTGATAAAAAATTTTATCATTGTGTCTAGAATTTTTTCTAATTGCCAAAAAAAGCTGAAAAATCAATTTCTAAAATTGGTTTTCCACAAAACCAAAGAAAATGTGAGCATATGAACCAAACCAAGAAAATGAATTCCATGAAAAAAGTGTATCAAACAAGACAAAAGTAAAAATTGAAATTTGTTTTTCATTTTTCATGGAAAATAATGGCCTATCAAACAGGCTCCCAAGGAAATTCGGATTATAAACACCTAGTTTGAGATAGATTGCCATTAGCCGATCTTTTTGGAGCGACAAGCCGTACCGCGCATACCTTTGAAATGGTTTGCATAGTCTAAGATAACAATAAATATTGTATTTGGTTCATAGATTGTTCGAACTCGATTAATCTAAATACAATATGAATCTTTTACGAATCTATCTCACCCTGTGTCAGATACAGTAAAAGATTTTTTTTTCCTTGAAAAGAAAGGGTACATGCCAAAAATAGATGGAGAGTCGTAGTAAATCCTCTCAAGTTGATAATTAAATTATGTAGAGATATTATGATTTAAGTGTTTGATCCTCCAGCACTATATACCTAAAATAATGGCAACTCACAATTGTAATGATCTAATTATAAATGTAATCTACTTTCAAATTATACCCTAACACTAAAATATTTCAATGGCTCTTTAGGATTTACTAGATGAAAAATTGAACCCACAATTTTAAAAAATGTCGATTACCTATTCCAATTCTCATCATGAACCCATACAATATACATTTGAGACTGATTATACAAATTTTCTTATATATTTATTCTGTTGGACCTATGAATTCAGTGAGACTCAACTGTCAACAAATCTAGCTCCACTTCTGTCCACACGTATGTTACCTTCTCACTTGAGCAACCACATTAGATTGCACGGACCATAGCTCTAATGGGGTGTGACGGTCATGTGCATTTTGACGCTCAAGTCAGGTGATGAAGTATATTAAATGTGGGAGAGATATAATGGATGAAAATATGTGTGGGGTTTTAGGTTATATGAATTGTGTGTTTAGTTACCTTTTTTCTGGGAAAATATCTAGTATTTATATGTGAAGAGATAGGTAGAAGACGTTCCCTCTGAATGCTTAATACGTGATCTCATCCTAGTTATTCACTTGTCAAGTTCAAGGAAAATGATTGTTGTACATTGCCATTTAGATAATATTTTTACAAATTCTAAGTTGTGATATGCATATAGCGCAACCGCAAGTTTAATTGTATAGATGCATAGCTTATTCTTGAATATTGTCTAAAAAATTGTGATCCGACTGGACACCACTTTTGCATCGCTTCGGATAATTTTAATATCCCGATGCATCTAAAGGAATAATCTAATCGTATCGAAAGAATGATTTGGAAGTGGTGATGTGAAGTGGAGTGTGACCTTGCGTAACCTTTTGTTTATCTGGCTATCACGTGACCCGTCTCGTAAGCAGGAGTGTAACATATTAAAGCAATCTCCATGTCTTAACAGTTGAAAACAGTTTTGAAAATTAGTGGCTGAGATTGGAGATTTAATTCACCCCATTAAACAATACAAATGAGCCCGTTTGGGAGGGATTAAAATTGAAAATATAATCGTTATTGGGTCTCATTCGTCTAATAAAAGTTAACAATAACTGCTAATTTTTCAATTTTAATCCGATTTTAATCCCTCCCAAATGGGCATAATGTACGCATGATTCATCAGTTAAAAAAAAAAAAATACTTGACAAATCATTTAAGATGATGAGTTGTAATTAATTGAACTTTCGCAAATGTCAAATATCATGTCTTGCAACTAACTAAAATTTTAAGGAACCCCAATAAATTCGAAATTATAATAAAAATTTAACACGGGTGCAACCCTTTACCCACGTGCAAGATTTAAATATATATAGACAATAATACAAGAAATCATTCCAATAAATTAAATAAAATAAAAGAGTTATTCATTAATGAGTAGAATTAGAGCATAAACTTCAATCTCTAAGGAAAAATTTCACCAATTGACCCCAACTTATTTCTCAAGTAGCAAGATAGTCCTTATACTTTAAAAAGATGAAAGTAGGTTTCAAATATTTTCTTATAATTGCACAAAGTGGGTAATGACACTTAACCCTGTTTGATTTAGCTAAAAATCAGTTTTTAATAAATTTTGATAAAAGTTAATGAAATGTATAGTCGAAAAGTTAATAAAAATTGTGAATGTTATTAAATATGTGATTAAAAAATTTTGAGGGAATTTTTTTTTTTAAAAAAAATAGATGACGAATATGCTCTAAACTATCCAGATTTCGTTCAATGACAACTAGACCTTCATAAAAACATGATCCATTTCAAATTTAGATGTCAATCAAAGTTTGAACACAAAACCGAGCTTCATAAAGTTGATTATGTGACGATTTCATAGAGACCGAGTTACATAACTATATTGCAAACTTACGAACTAACTTGCTAATATTTGAAGATCAAAAATGCAATATTTTTTTCCTAAACTTAATTGCCGCGGATTAGAAATAACTTAAAAGCTACTTATACATGAATTCAAGCATAACCAAACTTGCCCTCTGTGTCAAACATATCAACTCACTGACATTCTCTCTATCTCCCCAAAATTATAAGAATTATAATGGCTACCAGTACAGCTCCGCCGCCACCGGAGTTGTTAGATTTGGACAGCCTACGAGCCATAAAATTACTGGGTAAAGGTGCTATGGGCACAGTGTTCCTCGTCCATCACAAGTCAAATGACCCCTTTGCCCGCAGCCCCTTCGCCCTCAAGGTGGTGGAGAAATCCTCTCTCCGCCACACCGACCGCCGCGCCCGCCACGAAATCTCCGTCCTCAGCCGCCTCCATAACCACCCTTTTCTTCCGTACCTTATTGGATCGTTTGAAAATCATGAAATCATTTGCTGGGCCATCCCGTTTTGCCCCGGCGGTGACCTCAACGTGCTACGGTACAGCCAAAACGACCGCGTTTTCTCGCTGGCAGTCATCCGCTTTTATTTAGCGGAAATCGTTTGTGCTTTGGAACACCTCCATGGACAAGGCATTGTTTACCGGGACTTGAAGCCGGAAAACATCCTCGTACAACAATCCGGCCACGTGACGTTAACGGATTTCGACCTGTCAAGGAACCTAGCCACAAGAAAACCAGATAATCTGGAATACTCCTCTCCGGAGGAAAAATCGCAGGCGAATTTAAGGTACACTCATCTCACCGGAAAACTCACGCGCTTCATTATTTCGAAAAGAGGAAAGCATGCATTCAACAATAACAAGACAGGGTTGAAGAAGGTGAAAAGTGCCCGTGTGTCGCCGGTTAGCCGGAGTAACCCAGATGATTTTCCGGCGAATGAGCGGTCGAATTCATTTGTGGGCACGGAGGAATATGTCGCGCCGGAGATTATACGCGGCGACGGCCATGAATTTGCCGTCGATTGGTGGGCTCTTGGCGTGCGTAGCTACGAAATGTTATATGGAACGACANACTTGCCCTCTCCGTCTTCTCTATGATCACCTCGTGTGCCATTGTATGCGTGTGTTCTCTCTCTCTCATATTTTTCATATCATGGCACCCATTGTGACACCCCCTATGTACTTATAGCATATTCCTTTTCATATATATATACCTCCGTGTCAAACATATCAACTCACTGACATTCTCTCTATCTCCCCAAAATTATAAGAATTATAATGGCTACCAGTACAGCTCCGCCGCCACCGGAGTTGTTAGATTTGGACAGCCTACGAGCCATAAAATTACTGGGTAAAGGTGCTATGGGCACAGTGTTCCTCGTCCATCACAAGTCAAATGACCCCTTTGCCCGCAGCCCCTTCGCCCTCAAGGTGGTGGAGAAATCCTCTCTCCGCCACACCGACCGCCGCGCCCGCCACGAAATCTCCGTCCTCAGCCGCCTCCATAACCACCCTTTTCTTCCGTACCTTATTGGATCGTTTGAAAATCATGAAATCATTTGCTGGGCCATCCCGTTTTGCCCCGGCGGTGACCTCAACGTGCTACGGTACAGCCAAAACGACCGCGTTTTCTCGCTGGCAGTCATCCGCTTTTATTTAGCGGAAATCGTTTGTGCTTTGGAACACCTCCATGGACAAGGCATTGTTTACCGGGACTTGAAGCCGGAAAACATCCTCGTACAACAATCCGGCCACGTGACGTTAACGGATTTCGACCTGTCAAGGAACCTAGCCACAAGAAAACCAGATAATCTGGAATACTCCTCTCCGGAGGAAAAATCGCAGGCGAATTTAAGGTACACTCATCTCACCGGAAAACTCACGCGCTTCATTATTTCGAAAAGAGGAAAGCATGCATTCAACAATAACAAGACAGGGTTGAAGAAGGTGAAAAGTGCCCGTGTGTCGCCGGTTAGCCGGAGTAACCCAGATGATTTTCCGGCGAATGAGCGGTCGAATTCATTTGTGGGCACGGAGGAATATGTCGCGCCGGAGATTATACGCGGCGACGGCCATGAATTTGCCGTCGATTGGTGGGCTCTTGGCGTGCTAAGCTACGAAATGTTATATGGAACGACACCTTTTAAAGGGAAGAACAGAAAAGAAACATTTCAGAAAATATTATTGGACCGACCGGAATTCTTCGGCAAGCCCAATCCATTAACGGACTTGATTAGAAAGTTGTTAGAAAAAGACCCCACGCGCCGCCTCGGGTATCGGAGAGGGGCATGTGAGATTAAGGAACACGAGTTCTTTCGCGGGTTGAAATGGAATTTGTTGACGGAAGTTGTACGAACACCATTTTTGCCGTTAAGAGACGAGACAAGTTTAACACACGAGCTAGTTAAACGTGGAAGTGGAATCGATTTCATAGAGTACTTTCACAAGTTAAAGCTCCCGCCTTCACCCATATGGTCTCCATCACTTGACGAGTGTCAACATAATGTTTCTTTAACGGAATTCTAACTATTGAAGGAGATGCTTGTACAACATAATAATAATAGGGGCAGGATGAGAAAACGGAGGTGTGTAAAATTAGGGTTAGCGGTTTGTAATTTGGTTCAACTATAATATCATTGTAATACACGGTTGTAAAATAAGTAACTTAAAAATACACTAAACTTAATTGAAGAAAACAATTATGTGTACGAAAAATTTACACCATGTTTGATACACATTATTCTCCCAAGAATGTGTTTTAAATAGTGATTTGGTGAAAAATATGTGGTTAAAAAATAAGGAACAATTTTGAATTTGCGTATAATATTATTTTATTAAAAAATGTGTGGTTAAAAATAAGAGAAAAATGTATTTTTAGAATAATGGGTATCAAACATGGTGTTATATGCAAAAAAATGATATATCCGATCATTGATTGACAATATATATTGATATGACATCATTGTGATCAAGCATAGTAACCCGAGCTTTCCGAAACTTATGAGGAGCATCCTACAGATTGCTCGTTATATGTTATGTGCTCGAGCATATTGCCACAATGCTCGAGCTATATCACTTAACTTCTTAGGAAGATTCGTGACAGGTGTCTTCGGGATAAGTCCTCGAGCATGCATCGCCCCATGATGATGTTCATCCTCGGGTATTATCCTTTCAGACACCAGCTTGACCACGAACTCTAACCTCATTCGCCCAAAGGGGGATCCTAAGCCAAGTCCTCGGTATGACTCAAGGAGTGATCCCTCAGTAATCACGTGGTAGGCCACAGGTAGTTCAGGCTCGGGATTTTTACTTTGCCAACGTAATGACCAGGCTATCCGGGATGAACCACCCCCTTTCCTTGTCCAGAAAGAACCCTAAGTCGTAAAGGAATCTCGCCTTAGGCTACACTTCAAATAAGGAAAGTGTGGACTCCTAATCACATTCCAACACTCATCCCAATAATCACTCCTAAAAATTAGGAGATGAGTCCTATTAGGACTACGCTGCCACCACTATAAATACGTTATTCCCATTCATTACTGAAGTACATTTTTTACATAGATTTTCCGCATATTCTCTTTCTAAAATTCCCTTTCCGACTTAAGTATCAGAGGGGCGACGAGGCCANGGCCACACTTCGACGTCTTTGTTTCAGGTACCGGGAGATCTCGTTCATGCTCGTTCTCGATCGTCAAGCTCGGGAAATCAGCAAGTGCGATTTTTGGTAGCATCATATATATATATAAAATACTTTTAAATCAATTGGCTCATCTTTCTTCTTAGGTCGAAACACAGCTTTCAAATTCATTGATTTCCAATTTATAAACCATTCAACTTGTTTGACGAGAAGGGTAATTTCGACGACATTGTATGTCATACGCATAGCGTAAGTTATAGGTAAAGTAGTAAAATGTGCGTACCAAATTAATAAATACCTAGGTAAAATAAATTAGTTGGAGCAAGGGCTTATTTGCCATCCTTTGGGATACCTATTGTGGTCCAAATATTTGGTCTATTTGCTTTTTAGGTTAGATGAATAAGCAAGTTGGTTTAATAAATTACTATTTAATTAAAAGTAAGCATAATCTCTCTTTAAATGTTTAGAAGCTTAAAAGGTGTGCCATATATCATTGATTACAAGACAAAATGTTCTTAAATTAGGGGACTGAATTTGATGATATTTGCCGATTTTTAGGGATGTTAAATGGGTCGAATCAAGCTGCTCGACTCATCTACCATCTAGTTTTGCTCAACCTACCACGCGAGCTAGCTCACACTTGTATGTGGGACAAGTAAAGCGTGAGCCGACTTGTTTACAAAAATCCCAACTCAACTCACCTCACCTCACCAACTCACCCATTGGTGGGGAGAGCCGAGTTGGCTCGTGAAGCCACTTGCAATTCGGGTTTTGTTTTAAATTGAAGAATACATTTTCACTCTCCAATCGCGAACCAATGCCAAAGCTCTTTTTTTTTTGGTCAGATAAGTAACTTTCTTATTTCTACTTAAAAATAATAAAATTCTTTAATTTAGAACTACTTTTTGAATAATTAAACTTTTTAAGCATAAAGATTAGAGAAATATTCTCCTAAGTGACCATATACCCAAACATTATTCTCTTTCCAGAAAGTCCTAAACTATAATTTGGTCAAGTCTTATAGCATAGAATCATATGCCCAAATGTTAAAACTGACCAAAAAGTGACGGGTAAAACTATGTAATTCTTTTACGAGGAAGCATGGGATGATATTGTTTTGTCTATGTTTCTGTATCCTATTTTTACACGCAATTTGTTTAGTACATAATATTGAACAGAATGGACGCATCTGTACGTGTTTCTTTATATTAATTTTGTTTAATTCTTCTTATTAATGCAACTTGATTCGAAGATGGTTCCTCATTTTCCTTAGAAGCAAGAACTAGAATTTCAATGTTCGCTAGTTTATCATGAATAAAACTTTTGAACTTTGGAGTTTTAAAATTTTTTCTATCTAAACTAATATTTATATTTGAATCAACAAGTTTGTTGATCAAATCAAATATGGTTATTTATTTTGAAAAAAAAAAAAAAGAAATATCGATTTCAACCATTTCTTAATATTTGGTTGAATAAACAAGTGTTAGATCGGTTATCATCGATATTTAACTAGAATCCAAGTGATCTTGATATTGTGTTCATCATATTTCCTCGACATTCTGCTAGAATCCAACAAGTGACCAAAATTTGAAAGAAAATCGTAGCGAGTAATCTCATTGTACCAAATTTAAGATAAGCGACTCAGATGCAACTCTACTCAAATTTGAATGACCTGCATTACATTCAACCTTATTTTTTTCGTATGTCTCGATTCATCACTATAATCCAGCATGCGAAAAATATCATCCCCTTCTCTTTTGTAAGGTAGTGTTTGGTATGAAGTGAAGAGCTAACCAAACACTACTGATTCACTAATCAACCAAATGGAGTATCCCTTTTGCCTGCTTAATTAAGGGTATCCAACACTTTTTTTATGGTCCCTTAGGTGCTAAAAACCAAACAGCCCTTTGTCTTATTCTACAGATTTTGGCTTCTAGCATTTTATTACACAAATGGCCCTCATTAACAAACAAATTCTTCTGGATAGAAGAGGATGCGGCAATTCTTTTGTAATATTGCATATGAATTATCTTCTCTACTTCAAAATTGCTACTTGTATACACTTGGTACACAATTTTCTGCACAACCCTCTCACATATGTGTGGAGCCCACACACATGTGAGAGGATTGTGCAAGAGATTGTGTACCAAATGTGTAAATGTAGTATTTCTCTCTCTACTTGGACATCAGACATATGGTAGGTATGCTGAATTTAGGTTCAGAGGATTTGGACATAATTCTGTAACATGAGTTTTCCCTGTCCAGTAATGAAATGTCTATGACATGTTTGGTGTTTGGTAGTTAACTCATTTGGACCGGACACAATGAGGATACAAGATACATTCGGCTCTATGTGGGTTACAACCCTAAAAACATAAATTATTTTGGTTCTTGTTGAATAAATGAAGCATCTTTGGCAATATTCGTTCCATAGTAGTAAACTGGATTGGACAGTATAAATGAACAAGACTTCCATTTATTTTCTTTAGCATTGTGTTGGGTTTATGGACACCACATATCTCCACACTGGTATGATATTGTCCACTTTGGACCTAAGCCCTCATGGATTTGCTATTGCGCTTTACCCAAAATGCCTCATACCAATGGCGAT
>CAIGRF010032726.1:10318-26580 GCA_903798235.1 Fraxinus ornus | reverse complement strand
AAATTTGACTTATCCAGATTCGACCTGATTCGTAAAAAGGAGCCCGAACCAAAAGTCAACATGAATTCACGTATTACACTATCCCTGTAGCAGATAAATTTCCTGCCAGCATAGCAAACTTCCCTACCACGCAGTCAGAATGTATGCCAGCTTTGCAGTCTGCCTGCCTACCACCCAGGTAGATTCTGCCATGCTGGCAAAATTCTGCACGTGGGAAGAAACTGCCAGCATTTTTGCAGTTTCTGTAGTTTTCAGCGCAGAAACTGTCCTTCTAGCAACACATTCTTTTTTGCAATCTTGAATTCCTTAACGTCTCCATCTTCAAGTCTTTGTCTTCAATCTTCAATCAATTTACAAGATTCAACAATTACAAGAATTACGTAAATCCTATGTCCCGTAGGCTCACAATTTTGAATCTAATTAAACGAAAATTAAATTAAAATGATGGAGTCGTAATCCACCTATCTTGTTACAGACTTGAACCAATGAATTACATCAAGAATTGACCACAAAAAATTGGTTCACAGTTTAAAATAATCCAATCATTCAATCAACATATAATAAATTATTCCTAGACACCTCTCGACTAGAACATGCAATCAAGATTCAGAAATAACAAGCACGTGAACGATCTAGATCGCTCTGATACCAGTTGTTGGGATGTGGAAGCAGAATTATCCAAAAATTTAAAAAATTATTTAATTCAATAATAAGATTGTCTAAATGTTCACATGTATGTTATATCAAGAATAAATGATTCGAATTTTTAGCTAAATCCGATTATCAATTCTTAATTGATTCTGAATCACGAAGTTCAAGCTTTTGGATTGCGAACTTCCAGCTTTTAATTGCAAGAACTTGATGCTTCAAGCCTCCAAGTCTTCTAAGGTATTCTCCAAAGTCAAGACTACACCGATGTGTGGACACCTTCTTTTAATTAAATCAAGAAACTAATTCTTAGACTGGACAATTGAATAAGATCAAGAAACTATTTTTTTCTCTTTTTCTCTCTCTAAACTTGAACACAATGGAATTATGTATTATAATCACTATATAATTCCATTAGGATTTCTTGGAGATAGAACAATTCCAATCCATGTTCAATAATAATTCCACATTCAAACGAGGGTTTTAATTAAAATCCAAATTGGAGTTTTAATTAAAGTCCAANTCCACATTCAAACGAGGGTTTTAATTAAAATCTAAATTGGAGTTTTAATTAAAGTCCAAATCCAATTAGTTTATATTTAATTACGTGTGTAGTTCTAGAACTTCAATTACAATTATAATTAAATTTACAACTTTCATAGTAATTACAACTAAGTACAAAACTTTATTGTAATTATAATTAAGCCCAAAACTATTATAATTACCGTAATTAAGTTCCAATACTTTATAGAGATATCATAGGGACCTGATCGGACATATATTATCCAAGCTCCAATAATTAGACGTTCTCTAGTCGACCTTAGACCACCAAATCTAATTATTAGTCTTTGTTTTTTCCACTAAAGGCAAAAGACTGAACTCTTGGAATATATAAGATCACAGAAGCCAATAAATATGTAATACTTTCCTCTGACCTGCCATATATGTTTTTATCCTCGTCCGAGATCCGATAATTAGGTACGAGCATAAATGACCATTTTGCCCCTCTAATTATTCTCACTAACTTAAGTATCATTTTCTTCAACGGTCATGTGAACAAATCACAGATGTCGAAGTTTAGCCGTCACTAAACACTGAGCTCAAATTTTAACCATTCAACAGAAAATACTTAAGTGTCACTCTACCATTTTTTTGGGCGACGGTTCCAGACACGAATTCATATTTTCCACTTCACTCATTCTAAAGCTCCCAACTCATCAAGATATTTGGCCAGTCAAATTGATCTCACCCATTGATGAATAAAAGAACCATTAAAATCACAAAAATGTATACATAATCATTTCTAAGGATTTAGATTAAATACACAGCGATCGAGTGAAATTTAATTCTCCACACGGTTATGCTATAGAATTAAACTTGACACATGGTCCGATCAACACACTCCAAGTGTATTAGTGTCCTCTTTAACTATTTTTGTGATAAGGACAAATCACAAACCCGAATAGTGAATTGGTCAACACTTCAACCATCCGGTACTAGGTGCCTACCCTTATACATTGGTCGTGAACAAATTGTTTATGATCAAAATATAAATTGTGTCCACTATACTCCTCAATGCAAGTACCCAACTTATATTATCACAAGTAATCATAGACACTTTAATTTGCTTGCTCAATAATAAATAAATAAAATTCACAATTTATTTATTGTAAATTATTATTTTATAATAGCAAAATATACTATATGGGCACACAACGCAAGACCATGATCATAAGTCAACACGGTTCCAATATTAGACTATACTGACAAGAAGAAGATTTTACCTAGTAACTACATAACCTTAACCCGAAAACCTGACACAGGATAGATGATCCCAGTGATGAACAAATGCTCCTAACAAGTAAGTGTTGACCTATGGTTGATTTCATTCTTAATGTTTTGATTATAACAAACAAGATTAATTTTATTTCTAACAATTGATTTTGAGTGATGATAGTTCAATATTAAAATCAATCAAGCATTGAAAAAAGCAACAATCATACTTCGGACTCAAAATGAAGATCAAAGTAAAAGTTAAGTATTCAAGTTAAATCATTCGAAACGAGAGCTTAAAAGACCAAAATCAAGATTATTAAATCGGGCTCATGAATAAGGTCACGATCAAAGTCAAGCATTAAGTCAAATGTCAAGAAAGATCAAGATCAAAAGTTTAAAAGCCAACATGAAAGAAACTTCGAAACAAGATCAAAGACTAGGCTTATCGAGATCATGTGTAAATGTATAACACTTTGATCTTTAGAGTAAATTACTTGAAGTTGAATCATATTTCCCAAAAAAAATAAAAAATCAACGCCGACAGTTGACCGGCAGCGGTCGACCGGTCGAAATTGGCGATCGACCGGACATCCCAACGGTCCAAAATTTGACCATTCTGACTATACAAACGGTTATATTGGTCATCCGAAAATTGGCGATCGACCGGACCGTTCATTCGATTTTGCAGAAAATTTGGCGTTTTTCACTTTTATAAATATGAACTCACTTGTCATTCATTTTAACACTTCCAAGAGCATTATAGCGAGGTTCTTTTGAGATAATGAATTTAATCGTATTAGTACATGCGATTCAGCTTATGATATTTGGCATACTTTATAAATTGCTCATGTTAGAACTAGCAAAGTGAAAGAAACTAAGATAAATCTCTTGGTTAAAGATTTTGAAAATTTCTTCATGAAGGAGAATGAACCTATTGTTGACATGATTACTCGCTTCACCGATATTGTTAATGGCCTCAAAGGCTATGATCGTAAATTTACTAATGGTGAACTTGTAAGTAAAATGCTTAGGTCACTCTCAGAAGAATGGAACCCATTGAAAATGTTGATAGAAAATACCAAAGATATAAACACATATCCAATGGAAGAGCTCTATGGAACATCAATGACATATGAGCTAAATCGCACCGAGACAAAGGAGAAAACTTTGAAAAGCAAAGAAGAGGAAAGACGTCAAATTGCTTTTAAATCCGTGGTTGATGAAGACACTTCAAGCGAAAATATGAATGATGAAGAACTTGATGATCTAGTTCTTCTTGTTAAGAAATGGAAACGTTTTCGCAACAATCGTCGATTCCAAAAGAAAAAGAAAATGGCGAAGAGAAGAATAGATTTATCAAAAAGAAAGCACTTCAATCAACATGGGATGAGAGTGATGATGATGACCATGAAGAAGGTGAAAGTCAAGATGAAATTGTCAACATGTGCTTTATGGCTATTGAAAATGAGGTAAATGAAAATTGTTCATATGATGAATTATCTATCTTTTATGATAAAATTCTTGAAGAATTTGAAAAACTTGCTTTCAAACACTCTACTCTCAAAAAGAAAAATTCTTTGTTGGAAAAAGAGATAAAGAAACTTTCGGAAACTCAAAATGGTTTTGAAAAAGAAAAAGTCAATTATGATTCTTTAATTAAGGAAATTCCTCTTTACAAGAAATTTTCTTAGATTTGACTCAAATTGTTCACAAATTTGCTCAAGGCAAGAAAAATTTTGATTTAATACTTGGTGAACAAAAACATGTTTTTGATAAAGGAGGAATTCGATACAAACCATTTTTAAAACAAAAGTCTCTTGAAAATTTCTTTGTTAAAACCTCTACTTTCCTCATTCCAAATGTCACATGTAATTTTTGCAATAAAAATAGATATGTATCTTTTGATTGTTCAATCAAAAAGAGGTTTCACTTTGAGAGCAAATACAAGTGGATTCCAAAGTCCAAGAATACTAACAATCAAGGACCCAAAGTTGTATGGGTACCAAAGAACAAAAATTGAATTATTTTCTGTTGGTACCAAAGAAAGTAAAGAGTAAATTGACCTTGAATAATGGATGCTCAAAGCACATGACTGGAATTCAAGCTTTATTGTCAAGTTTCAAAATAAAGTATGGAGGTCATGATACATTTTGGAGATAATGTGAAAGGAAAAATCATTGACATTGAACTTATTGGTAATCATTCATCTCCATTTATTGAAAATGTCTTCTTAGTAGATAACCTTAGACGTAATCTACATAGTTTGAATCAGTTGTATGATGAATGTTATCATATCAAATTTGATTCTTCCAAGTGCATTATTGAAGATACTACATCTAAAGAGGTGACGTTTATAGGAAGCCAAAGTAAGAATGTTTATGTTATAAACATTAAGTTTGAATGCAGAGAAAAATGTTTATCAAGTTTAAAATATGATGCTTGGTTATGAGATAGAAGTTTAGGTCATGTTAGCATGAGCCTACTTTCAAAATTTCCAAAACTTGTTTTGTTAAAGGTTTGTCAAGTTTTAGAAAGACAAAATTTGTGATGTATGGAAAACAAGTAATTAGTTCTTTTAAAACTAAAGCAACATTCTTCAACTACAAAATTGTTTTGACTTTTCCACATGAATATTTTTGAACAATCTAGAATTACAAGCTTAAATGGTAAACATTATGCTTTCGTCATTATTGATGACTTTCCTAGATTTACTTGAGTCCCGTTTTTGAACCTAGAAGATGAAGTTTTGAATGCATTTGAATATATTTTGTTCAAAATAAAAAGGACATACTATTACTACCATTAGGAGTGATCATGGTGGAGAACTTGAAAATATTGCATTTAATGATTTTTGCAAAAAATTGTGGCTACGAATATAATTTTTCGGCTCCTAGAACTCTTCAACAAAATGGTGTAGTGAAAAAAAGAAATCAAACATTGTAAGAAATGATTAGAATCATGCTAAATGAAAATAGCATGACAAAATACTTTTGGGCCTAAACAATTGACACTACTTGCTATATTGTTTATGAAGTTTCAATTAGTTGAAAGAAAACACAAAGCCCCCGATGAGTTTTGGAAAAACAGAATTTCAAATATCGATTATTTCAGATTTTTGGTTGCAAATGCTTCATTTTGAATACAAAAGAAGATTTTGAAAAATTTACATTAAGATCCGATATTGGAATCTTTCTAAATTTTTCATCAACTAGCAAGTTTATAAAGTCTTTATCAAAAGAAATCTAGTCTTTGAAAAATTCATGCATGACACTTTTGATGAAACTAGCCATATTGATCGTGAGAAAGGTATTACCATTGATGTAGGATCGGAAATCCATTCGAACAAATGAATATTCAAGACCAAAATAAGGAAGATCCAAGAAAAGAACACTCGTATGAGGTCATCAATCAAAATGGACAAAGATGATCAAGGTACTTCCATAAATATAACAAAATATCAAGGTATGATCAAATCTCTTCTTTACTTAATCGCAAGTAAACTCGATATTATGTTTGGTGTGTGACTATGTGCTTGATCTCAACCCAATTCTCAAGAATCACACCTTAGTGCCATAAAATGAGTTTTAGACATCTTAGTAACACTTAGACATTACATCTATGATATTCTAAAGGTACCTAGAATGAGGTTATTGTATTCAAATTTGTAAATACGAAGAATCAAATGATCAATATTCTCACTAAACCTCTAACACTTGATTGGATTTTCATGTATTTAAAGTCATTTTGTGCATGAAGAGTTAATTTCTTATTACTTGCATAAATATTTTTGATCAAAAGTAAGATTGATCATTCAAAGTGATACTTGAACTTAAATCATATTTCCCAAAAAAAATAAAATCAACACCGACACTTGACCGGCGACGGTCGACTGGCCGAAATTGGCGGTCGACAGGACGTCCCCAACGGTCCAAAATTTGACCATTCTGACTATACAAACAGTTATATTGGTCATCCGGAAATTGAAGGTCGACTGGACCGGTCATCCGATTTTGCAGAAAGTTTGGTGTTTTTCACTTCTATAAATACGAACTCACTTGTCATTCAATTTTAACACTTCCAGAGCATTATAGAGAGGTTCTTTTGAGATAAAATATTTGATTTTTACTCTTTATTTTATCTTTATCAATTTAGTTGCTTGGAAAGCATTTTTATGATGAATGTTTATTAGTGGATGATTATGGACTCGACCATGTGGATGTGTTGAATGGTTAGTTTTATTCTCATTGCTTTATGAACATGCGAGCTATTATTTATTTTTGGACATGCGAGTCCGTTGTAATTTTATGGGCCTAAGTGACCAATTATTTAGGTTTACGTTCCGACTAGTATAGGATACATGTTGCAGCTGAACTAATTAAAGATACAAGAAGATGAGGAGATCATAGAGATGGAGCATTGTATGAATCAATGCAATACCCCCTAGGAACTGACCAACTAGTCTTTCTTATGGCTCAGAAAGACTAGCTAGTAAAGTCCATAATCGTCCACACTATTTTATGTATGTTTATTTGCAGGCTAGATGTATAATAAAATATATATAATTATTACGATGAGAAATTTGCATGAAAAATCCCTCGTTAAAAATATTAAGTCATACTTATATTCGTCTTTCATCATTATAGTGAAAAACGAGAGTCTTAAATCAATTTTAACTTGTTGAGTACACTCAAGGCTGGTCTATTAGGAATATGTTTGACACTATGAAATATTAGATATTTCTAAATGATGAGTTTGACTTAACTAAAGATTTATCTTTTATTGAGTACACTCAAGGAGATAATTCTAGAGGCATGTTAAGCTAACATATAAGGTGTGTGAAGACAAAGAGTTGTCAGTTTAGTGATCTGAGAGTTGTATGCAGATACAATTGATAATAGTATATACCCAAATATTTTATTAAGGCTTGTTGAGTACACTCAAGGTTTTAATATAACAAACGGGACCCCAGCCCACTGGGAGTCAAGTATGGATTTCATAAATTTATGTGAGAGGGTCATAAATTTAAGTTAATTAGTGGGGGCGAAATTAATTTAATAAAATACCTATTAAATTAATTGATGTTTGACACTATGTCACCTGAGTTATAAATGCAACATAAGAGTGTAGATGCTAACACATGACTTTCCATCTCAAGGTGTTGAATGATGAACAATCGTGTGTCGAAAGATACGAGATTTCCCTGTAACTATACCAATGTATAATGGCAGAAGAGTCTTCAGCCAGTGCTTGTGTGCTGAAGATGTTGACTACATTGAGAAGTTGTCTCAATTGAGTTTAGTCATGAACAATGTACCAAGTATGACTTAGTTCTACAATATCTGACGGAGAGTTATTCATAACTAATTATGAATTTAACATGAATAAATCGGAATGCACACTTATTGAGTTGCTGAACATGCTTAAGACTGTTAATCTCAGTATCAATGTTTGTAGTGGGCAAATCTTAGTCATAGATTCCTCTAGGAAAGTCTAAATGATACTTTAGGAAAGTAATCAAGATGACTAAAACTGTCAAAGTGAATAAGGACAACACCAAATTCTAATTACCTTTATTATCATTTTGAAATGATAGGTCATTGAAAAGGAAATTGTAAGGCTTATATTTACTTCATTAGTTTCATGAGTATTAAATAACAGATATGAATCTCATATTTGTATAAATATGTAGAAACTAAATAGAAGTAGATCACTGCAAAAAGGAAGAAGTTGACCTATACATTGAAAATGGGCAAAAGGTTGCTACATTGCTTGTAGGAGCTACTTATTACTTTTGCCTTTAGGCTTAATATTAGAATTAAAGAAATGTTATTTTATTCTCACCATTATCAAGAGCATTAAATTAATCTCGTGTTTGGATATGATTTATTTTAATGTTAAGGACAATTGTTATCCCTTTTTATCTTCATAAAATCTTAATGGTTATGGTAAATTACAAAAATGATATTTATATTCTAAATATTGAGTATTCTATAATGAGTATAGAAATTGAAAGGCATAAAAATGATAATCTAATTAACACATATATCTACCATTGCAGATTTGGTCACATAAATGAAAATATAATTCCAAACTTACCTGGAGATGTATATTTGGGTCAAATGATTTTGAATCATTTGACAAATGTAAAACATGTCATTTAGGCGCAATAACCAAATCCTCTTTTACTTGAAAAGGTGAAATGTCTGCACAATTACTGGGTCTAATACATAGTAATGTATGTGGACCAATATCAATTAATGCTAGATAAAGTTTCTCTTATCTCTTCACATTTACTAGACGACTATTTCAGAAATGGCCATGTATATTTGATGAAGTTCAAATTGAAACTCTTGAAATGTTCAAGGGATTCAAACTAAAAATTGAGAAACAAATATATATATATTTTCACACTAAGATCTGATCAATGTGAAGAATATCTAAAGGTAGAACTTTAGATTATCTAAAAGAGAATGTGATTCTTTCGCACTGGATTCATCTACATACAATGCAACATAGTGTATCTGAAATGAGGAATTGTACACTATTAGATATAGTGCAACTAAGAACAAGCCATGCGAACATTCCAAAATTGTTTTGAGGTCACGCACTGATTGCCACGTGCTACACACTAAGTCGTGTCTTATCTAAATCAGTTGACAAGAATCCATACGAGTTATGGAAAGATAGAAGGTCCAACTTTTCTCATATGGAAGTTTAGGATGTGACGTTTATGTGAAGCACACTGAATCGGATAAGTTTAAGACTAAATTCGATAAACATATATTTATAGGATATCCAAAAGACAATTGGATATAAATTCTATAATCCCGTTGAGAAGAAGGTGTTCATCTCAAGGCATGCCATACTCCTAGAGAAAGTTTTTATTCTAGGAGATGACAGTGAGAGCAAAATAAATCTTGAAGGAGTTCAAGAATTCACAGATATAGTTGACCAAGTAGATGAACCTGAGTCTGATCCCCAACTTGTTGAGGGACATACTCTTGATCAGGAAGTGAAGACTGCTGAGGACACGTCAGCTCCGTGTAAATCTTGTAGGATCATTCGACCTTCTGGAAGGTACAAATCTATGATCACTAATCAGGTATTACTAATCGAGGATGATGAACCTACTAATTATGCATAAGCAAAGTCAAGTGTTCACTCGCTGAGATGGTAGAAGGCTATGAAATCCAATATGAACTTAATGTATGTAACCAAGATAGTGGGTGCATTGTCACATTTCTAATATTATATGTATAAGACATATTATTAACAGGAAACGACGTCTTTTATTTCAATTGTTGAAATTATGGTTGTCAAATAATTTATCCGTAATAGATATGGGAGAAGCAAGTTGATCTATAGAGACAGATCTAAAAGATTTTTTAACTCATCCCAATCTATACAGATAAAATCTTGAAAAGATTTTATATGGAGAAAATGAAGTGAGAGTTCATGGATACATTGGTGCTAACTGCTAGGCAGACTAGAAGATAACATATCTCAATTAGGATATTGGTTTACTCTTAAGCGGTGTGTTGGAAATGTTCCAAATCGAAAATAACCATTGATTCAATAATAGAAACCTTATACATAATTGATTTAGAAAGCAACAAAAGTTGTGGTCTGGATCAGGAAGTTCATTAACGAACTTGGAGTAGTTCCTAATATTATTTGATCACATGCTTCTGCATTCTAATAACAATGGAGCCATCGTGCAAGCGAAGGACTAAGGTCTCATCAATGATCTAAACATGTGTTAAAGCAGTATTATCTAATTGGAAAGATAATATAATGAAATGACGTAAAGAAAGAACGAATTCCCATAAGTTATTACATTGCAGATCTACTGACAAAGAGTTGTCGTAGCATAAACATGATCGTCATGTAAACTCTTATGGTATAAGATACATAAGTGATTGGATATAGTGTAAGTGGGAGTTTGTAAGTGTTATGCCCTATATCCAATCAGCATTCGACATAAACACTTTTAATATATATAATCGATGCATATTTATAGCAGAATCTATTATTTAATTGAATTAATATTCTAATATGTTAAATAATAGAATCTGTAGATTCAAGTCTTAGTGATTTGTTAATCACAAGGAGTTGTGATTGTGAATACAAATTACATACGACTTGATCTTAAATCGCCCATGGTCGTATGTAATGACGAGATACGGATATAAAGTATAGTGACACTTGAATGAACACGTGAATGTTTTGTTATAGAACAAAACATTAGAAACCCGCTGGGAGACCACATGGATAACTATCTGAGTGTCGGTGGTTAATTTCTAATATTCGATAATGGAATTGGTCATTTGACTTGAGGTTATTATAGTGCCTTATATGAGGACAGTCACATTTTGGTGATGTTGGATGTTGCTCTGCCAAGGTCGCTAATACATCATCGTTCGGGTATGTCAAGAATCATATAAAGGTTGTGAATAATCAATAAAGGATTCGTCACTCTTAGATAGTAATAGATTGTGATCTACATTTTATCCAGTTAAGTTGATAATGAAATCCTTGGCGAATGTGAACTCATAAGTCGAAAAGGAGGTTTTGATTTACATTGACTTTACAATGGGATAAAACATATGATCGATAATTGAGATTGACACATATCTATATCTCATAATTGATCGGATCATATTGATGAAATGATTATAGTTTTACGGTAAACGAACAAGTTTGGTTTTGTCATACCACGTGACATTTCCTATCACATGTATTGCCTCGACACATTGCTAGATGTCGATCTGGGGTGACGGATGTGAATTGATGATAAATTAAAAAGGGGTATTTTAATTTATCAATTTTGATTATATTAAAATAGTAATTCACGTCGTTAGACATCGTGATCAGAACCTAATGGATCACACACAAAAGAGAACCAAGAGAATGAAATTTATCAATTAATAACAAGTGTTGGATAATTAATTAATTGAGCTGCTTATTAATAGGCCCAAATTAATTAATTAGATTAATTAATGGACCAGATTTAATTAATTTGATATTGGACCGGGTTAAATTTAAGAGACGGGTCAAGTCTACTTGGACTTATATTAATAGGATGATAGGGTTTGAAAACAGAATGGAAAAAATTCATTATTCTTGCTAGGACAAGGAAAAAAAACCTTAGTCGTCATTCTTGTTCTCTGTGTGGATCACCATTGGAGGCTGGACAATTGGACAACTGTGGATTTTAGCTCGTGTTCGAGAATTAATAAAGGAGTTCGCAAAATTCTTCAAAGGTATTATTCTGAACACAGTTTATATCTAAACACAAAGCAGATCCTTGGTGGGAATTGAAAAATTGTTTTATTGCTGATCCACATGATTAAGTAAATTCCCAACAGGTGGAACTACGAATTTGAATTCCAAAAATTATTCAATTCACTGCTCTATCAGTTGAACAGGGAATCAATGCAGCGCATAACGTAATGTACTTGTAGAGAATTGAGAAAATTTTCATTGAGATTAATAAATGGTGACGAAAGATAGACGCATAGATTGAGGTGTACTTTACTATTATTTTATTCCAGAAAGCCCCCAAAGTCTCAGTTTGAAATGACGCTAAGACAGGAGCGAACACCACGTGAGTAAAATTGGTTGGGTCTATTTATAGGTCTAACACGACTAAAATTTTTAGTGAGATGATTGTTGACTAGTTATCGTGACTTCCGTTTTGTAGTCGAGTTAAATTCGAGACTTCTAAAAATACAATAATTTGTCAATGGAAGTAACATAGTTGATGTACTTGTGTTAGTTGCTTATAGGCCTGACACGACTTTCATTTTTAATAAAATGAAAAATGAAAGGTGATTAGTTATCATGACCTATTTTTTCGAGCCGAATTTAATTTCAAGCGATTAGAAATTTGACAATTCGTCAATGAAGGTAACATAGTTGATGTACTTGTGTTAATTGTTTATAGGCTTGACATGGCCTGCATTTCTAATGAAATCTTTAGGCCTCGCTACTGGCGCTGCCACGTGTATCTCGATACTCATTTTAGCCAAAGCATCAGCCATTGGAGACGAGGCCTTGGGCGTGATTTGCTAGGCCCAGAGTAAGTTTTGAGGTCCAAGGGAGATATTTATCGAGGCCCAAACTGATATCCGAGGCCCAAGAGATATCCGAGGCCCAAGTGATCTTCGAAGTCCATTATTAAGTCCGATGTGGAAATGACGAAGCGGATCTGATCCAAGGCTCTACCCCGACTAGCAACGCCCACATGCAAAGATCTTGGATTTATGTATACAAATCTTATTTGAATGATTGATGTGACATCTGTAAAAAGTGTATTTGTATATTGTCTTGTCAATAGGGTGTAAGAACATTAAATGCATTATGAGCTAGGAAAGTCAATATGATGGCTAGGATTAGATACTTCGGCCGATGAGATGAGGCCATGTGTAAATTCATCCAAGGGTCACCATCCCATTTATAACACTATAAATACCCCCTCCATGTATCCATTAAAGACTAATGCAACTTTAAACACTCAAAGCAATATATCTTCTTCTGGTATATATTGATCGGTAATCTTTAGTTTGAGTTGATATCGATTGGTTATTATTTTAAAATCGTATCCCGGATATCCCGTCGGAACACGAACAAAAACGTCTAGTGTCGTTGAGCTTCTCCCACGTCCAATTTTGGAGTGATCTTGACCTTTGATCTTTACGTGTTGGACTTAGCTTACACATGAACAAGTGGGTTAGGCATTTGTTGGCAGCATTTTTGGGGGTCAACAGATTGATGTCGTATATGGGAAACCACACAATAACCACGAGCAACCCTATGGAAAAAGTATCCTGAGAAAATAGTTTGGGCATCCCCCTTGAAAAATGATTTGTTCTTGAAGAGAGAACAAGAGCCAAAGTTGGAAAAAGTTTTAAGATCTTAGTTTGAAGAAAGATGAGTTCAGATGATAACGTTCCTCCCAGGCGGCTAGCAATGATGAAACCACCTCAGCCCCTGCCCTAGCTGGTCAGAGCCGACCTCACCACCATCACAGATAAGGTAGGATAACGATGGCAACCTAACTCGCTAGGGAAGTAGCCTCCATAGCAACTAACATAAGGAGCATTACCAACCAAAATTTAGCAATGCAGGAACTATTGAGACAAATGCAAGGCCGTAAAGGTTATCTAATTCCTCCCTACGCACCACATGGGCAATATCAGCAAGAAGATGAGGTTTAAAGTTAAAGAGCCCATTCTTCTAGGCATTCCAGGGGAGTCAACCCCCTCGAAAGAAAAGTGAAAGTTGACATTTCCTCTAACTACGCTTCTGGCCAACCCACCGAGGTCCCATTTAATATGGAAGATAACTTCCCTTCAGAGTATGAATGAGAACCAAGGCCTCGAAGGTCTAATAGTGTGTTCGACCGAATCAGCCAAGCAGAACTAAAGCCCAAGCAGCCTCAACAACCACCAACACCTAGGAACAGGCCACAGCCCCCAACTTCTGAGACTTGGCAACCGAAGGAAAAAGAATATGCCCCTCGTGTTGCTCCGCCGAGAAATAAGCATCAATGGAGGGACGAGGAGGCTAGGAACCAAGTAGGACCTTCTGCTCCACTACTAAGGTATGAGGCAGACAAAAATTATGACTCAGATAGAACCCAGTGATCTTGTAATTTGGAAGATGATGATGAGAACCTGCCCTTCTCACGAGAATTGAGGAATGCCCAGGTACCGAAATTAGTAGAGCAACTAAAATTTAGTATAGTAGGCTACCACCTGGGAGCATCAGGAGTTGGCCAGAGTTCAAGAGAACCTTCTTAAAAAGATTTACAGTGAGTAAGGAAGGAGAAGCCCCTATTCAACATCTCTAGGAGATGAGGCAACAGCCAAGGAAAACCTTGAAGATGACATAGTGTGTCCAAGTTACTGACCATGAGGCCTTGTCAGCATTGCGAAGAAGCTTGAATATGAACACCCTATTTTGGAGAGATGTTCAGAGTCAAGACCCAACTACTTATGATACATTGCTAGAAGAGTCCAAGTATTATTTTCCAATAAGGCAACATATTCTTGGTCCATGGTAACCTCCAATCATCAAAAATCATGACTTAGGAAAAAAATTTGGTCCTAATGAGTGAAAATGTTTTGCTGAGAGCAGCAAAAGGAAATTTGGTGGAGTAGAAGGAGATATATTCAAGGAAGGTATTGGGATGGACGGAACCAGTTTGCTAATGTGTAATCATGCATGTTGTATATGGATCATTCGAAGAAGGTGGGATTGAGTTAATTTTGGGTAGCATGCATGTAGAAGATAGAATTTCTTAGAGATTTTCGATGATAGCAAGTGGAGGTGTGTTGAAAAAAGATGTGGTTGTAATTTTTTTAAGATAACCAAAAGAAAGGTGTCCTAATCTCTAGTGCTATAACCAAACATTTGCCCGAGTTCTGTCTTCATTAGTGGCTTGATTTGCCTGACTGATATTTTGTCCCTCATTTTTCGTCAATTCCAAGTAATAGAGTTTACCCCATCTAACACCATAACCAAGAATCTTCCGAGTTAGGATATCTTGAAAGACAAAAAGTAGGCCAAAAGGTTACAGTACAAGCAAGTGTGAAGGTAATTTGGCTAACGACAAAAGATTGTATTCGAAAGATGGGAAAACAAGAACGGTATCTAATGTAAGAATATTAGTCAAGGTAACAGACCCTTTCCCAATAATAGGAGAAGTACTACCATTTACAGTGGAAAAAATAGATTGATATTAAAAATGAAATGAGGAGAGTGATTTGAGGGAGAGTTTTAATTGCATAAGGAATCATGGGTGGTGCCGTATTTTGGGGAGTTCATAAAGAAGGTTGAGAAATAATTAAAAGGGCTACTATTTTGGAATGAAAGAGTACATATTACTTTGATTTGTTGATTAGAAAAAGAAGTAGAGGATGATGCTACGGGGTTGGAAGGAATATATTGGAGAGATACCAAGCGAATTGGAAGGCTGATTTGGTGAAAAATAAAGTAGATCACATGGGGATGAGCTAGAGGGAAGAGAGGCATCCAACTTTCTCTATGCAGAAATAAGTGTTCATCAAACACTACTTGTCGTGACAAGTAGACCTTTTTTGGAGATTGGGTTAAGACAAAAGTATCCATTATGATTAGAAGAATATCCCAAGAAAATGCATTGCTTGCTTCAAAAAGCAAGTTTAGTAGCTGTGCATGGCCTTAGTAAAGGATAGCAGACAAGCTCAAAGTACCTATGGCGGCACTGAATCAGTGGCTGTGGGTAATGGTAATGGACTCACAATCCAGATACAAGTTCTTTCTCTCTAAACAGTCCACAATCAACATTTACATTGTCGTGACACCATGACCAACCTATTATCCATTAATTAGTTTTACATTGATAATGACTGTTTTTCATTCAAATGGATTCCTGTTATTTTGTCAAGGACAACAAAACACTTTTGGAGAGACCGAGTGAATACAGCATCTATCCCGTGTGTGAGATTTATTGGCCTCCAATCTCCCTAAAACCAGGCTCAGTTTACCAAAACAATCGACACCCAAGAAAATGACCCAAGAAACCTTCAAACTCTCTCTCACTTTGGTTGCTACAGATTTGCCCACTTAGTACAACGAAGGAGAAGGTGTTTGCAGCCACAAAGGCTAAAGGCAAAGAGAATATAACAAGACTCACTTCACAAATCGGAAGCACAAAGCAAGGTGAAAGGCAGCCGTGTTCTCTCAATTGCAAGGGCAAGACACATTTCTCAAATGACCAAGACAAGTGAAAGAGATATATATGGATCACTTAGGGCATAGTAATGGGCCGGCCCAACGGAGAAGCAAAGAGT
>CAIGRF010032689.1:1940-15501 GCA_903798235.1 Fraxinus ornus | reverse complement strand
TTTTTTAACAAAAAGCAATAGAGGTTATTATAGAACATAGCAAATGTGATCTAATCCTTATATTGATTTCATCAAGCTGTTTCATATGGAACTCAAAATCATTCTTAGAATATGCTCTCACAGCTCTGTTGAAATGCTCTGCAATATTCTTTCCTTTTTTCTTCCCACCAAAAGATGACTTCAAGTTCTTTAACAAGTGATAGGAACATAGACCATGCATTGCATTCTCATACACCTTGTGAATTGCATTTTTTATGCTTGCATGTCCGTCTGAAATTATACACAATCCTTCTCGCTCACCATAAGCTTCTTTTAACATAGTTAAAAACCACTCCCATGAATCATTAGTTTCTAAATCACCAACTCCAAAAGCTAATATGAAAATATTGTTGTTAGCATCTTGTGTACATGCAGTGAAAAGTGTTCCGCCATAGTTGCCTTTTAAGAATGTAGCATCTATTACTATAACTGGTCTACAATACTTCCACCCTTGAATAGATGCTCCTAATGCCATGAAGAGGTATTTGAATTTGTTGTCCTGATATGTCTCAATTTTTGTAACTGATCCGGGATTTGTTTGTTCTATCATGTACTAGTATTCTGGAAGCTTTCCATATGACTCTGTGGGATCTCCTCTCACCAATTCCAATGCTTTCTCCTTAGATCTCCAAGCTTTATCATAACTCATCGACACTCCATACGCATTCATCATGTCATTCATAATGTCCGAGGGAGTGTATGTTGTTTTTGTCGAGATATACTTGTACATGATGAATTCTCCTACTGTTGAGCTGGTTGCTTGACGATGATCTCCCAAAATGATGTTATTTGAGCATATATGATCATTTTTAATATACCTTATCTTGAACATATCTGTTCCACCAAGTTTTGAAGCTCTAAAAGTCCATTTACACTTATCATCAATGCACTTCAAAACATATTCTCTCTTGTCCGACTTACTTACCTTAAATTGGAAGTTATTGTGTATCGCATATATCGAAATACTTCTCTTAACCAATGTCTTGTTCTTGAACACTTTATCTTTTGAAATTCCATCCATAGTAACTACTGAAATGATATCACTGCCTCCTTCATTCGTCGTTTCTTCAACTCCCGATATACTATTATATACATCAACAACAATTTCTTCCATACTAGGTAATTTCTGAACTGATGTCATAGAATTATCAGTTACAACATCACAAAACTGCAACATCATATCATTTTTTTCAAAATCAACGGCCTCCAAACATTGTATAGCATCAACAAATTCAGATTCGTCACTTTTTGATACCATTGTCACATCTATGCACAATGGAAAGCTTGCAAGATCTTTATCCTTCATCTTGAGCTCCAAATAAAATGTTAGAGAAATATCATCTGAAATCTCCATCAAAGGTAGATTTTTCTTCACTCTATATTGTACTTTTATTCTCTGTGTTGATGAACTTAGTTTCATCACAGAAAATATCATGCTTTCAAGGATGTTGAATGTGCAATCCATTGGGACTATAATTCCGGCCATTTTGTCACTTGTATATTCATTATCTTGTGTCCATTTGCCTCCATAACAAATGAACACATTAATTTTATCCATACCTACAAAAAGATTACAAAGAAATTGTGTGAGACTTTTTAAAAAAAACAGTGACAGATTGTCACTTTTTCATAGAAAAGTGACAGAATTCATAAACATCTTGCATGGATCAATGTAATTGATTTAAATTTTTTTTTTTCATATGTATTAACATAAAATAGAGTGTAATTGCTTGAATTGGTATGTTCAAATTTCCAAAAACGCACATGTATGCATCTAGTTAATGCTCCAATGAGATACTGTGACTTTTTTTTGAAAAAAGTGACAGAACGTCATTTTTTCACATTATTCTTTTGTCAAACACATTGCATGCATCAAAGCAATTGCAATTGATTCAAAGCTAATTTTCCATATGTAGTAATCCTCATATCATTTTCGAAACATCTTATCATTCAAATGAAGCTTACACTAAAATCTACTCAAAACACAAATAACTTCAACAATGCTAATGCACAATTGATGCGCTGGATTCCATAAAATTCATGTTTATGGAATCCAAATTCACCTTGTTATGTAAAATTAGATGGATTTAAACTTACAATTCTCTTTCCTTGATTTTCTGGAGAGTTTGCGTCGAAATAAAGAGATAGTAGGCACTTTCCAGGTAAAGGTTGTGGCCAACTACCGACTTGATGCGCTGAACCTGTGGAAGAGTGGAAGATTTCTCCTTCTTCCTTTCAGTTTTCCTTTGATTTTTGCGTATTGCAGCTGCAGCTTCTGTGTCGTGAATAGGTTTCAGAGTTGAGCCGTATTTTTTACGGTAAATTATATATAATTACCACTTCCTCCTAGTTTATCATGATTTTTCAAAACAGCCCCAAAATATAGGGTATTTCTGTAATTGCCCCTATTTTCAATAGGTGGAAAATTTTCGTGTAGCATGTCTAATAGGTAGGGGTTTTGCACCAATCAACCGACGAAGCATTTCTTATAGATTTTCCATGGAGCTCTATAAATTTAATTACAAAATGAGATTACTACTACACTTTATAACCAAGTTCTAAGTGATTATTTTTTACAAATGAAGATTAGAGTTTTTTCATTCCAACTTAGGTTACTAATGACACTATAGGCTCGGGCTTCGTGATCAGTAGCTCATAGCCTCCGACATAGGCTCGGGCTCTTCGTTCCCTTGTTGGGCCATATCCAGGGACTCTGTTCTCCAAGCTAGGCAAGGAGGACCTTTTGGAATCCCATCCCATCGCCTCCTTTGTGTTTCAGCCAGTCTAGGAGTCTTTGACCATCTAGAGTTCAATCCTATCTTGTCATTACAGTGATATACACGCATTCTAGTTCTTGTGAGATTACACATTTTCAAGTTCTTTATCTATTAGTTCTAGTGATATATGGATTCTAGTTCTTGTGGAATTACACATTTTCAAAATCCGGGTATGCTTTTCATTATACAATTTACAGCTTTACAATCTATATTCTCTCCATTATATTTTTCTGACTTGAGCATCGGAGGTGCCACGGGAACAACTACCAAAGCCTTTTTGCATTTGGTTATAAGGTTCTAATTGTGCTTATACATTCCTAGTTCAAGATCAATATTTCTAGGTATGATTTCTGATAATATCATTACGCGTGGGAAACACTACTAGAAATCATAGTTGACACTCGATCAAATATCACCCGCTTCATGGTTTGTGGCTTAATACTCCGATGATATTTCATGCTCAAGATCCCCTACTAGGAATTTACTCCCCATTCTTCTTTTAATTATGCAGAAGATAATCCCCCAATAGATCTGCAAGGACAAACAAGTAGCCAAAACGTCGCAAGCATTTCAAGAACTCAAGCAACAGGTCATGGCTCTAATGTTGGCCTTAAGTTAGCGGGTAGTGGCTCATGTTCCACCTCTTACGTATCCCATACCATCCCGACCTATCCTATGCTATCTACGAGGTATCCCATGCAACCAGTGGTGTATCTTGTGCCTTTTCCAGCTGTCCTTGCTTCCTTGATTGGTGGAAGAACCCCAACCCCATGTCCTCGAGCATCTGTCCTACGGAGAGATTAGCGCTAGTATTTTATCTAGAACACCCTGGCCTAAGCCTCATGGCCTACATGGGCTCCGGTACCCTAATGTAGGAGCAGCTTGCTTAGATCATTTAGGAAGGGATGATTGAAGCTTTAAGTCGTAATACATGTCCTCCACAAGTTACTTCAAAAGAGGCATATTCATTCCAAAGATCTCTTACCCTTCAAGCATCACTGTATGAAAGAGTTCATATTTACTATGAACCCTGCGAACTATCTTGATACCTCAACATACATGACTTCTTTCTATATTGCCCTTAACCTTATCCCCTATAAAGCCTTTCCTCATAGGCTATCAAAATCTGTAAGAAAGTGGTTAAAGTTGCCCTGGCGATGTCAAAAAGGATCGGTGGCTTGGGGAGGCCCCGGAAAAAGCTTGAGCTGGGCCGGCCTGTGTGGGTTGATGGGCCGATCGTGAGCTTTTTTTTAATTTTTTTAAAGTTTAGATGTATTTTTTTATATATTAACATTTAGTTATTATTTATAATACGTATAAATTGCACAAATTTTAAATACATTATAAAAAAATATAGATTTATAACGAATTTTTAAAATAAAATATAGAAAAACACAAGCGGCTCGGCTCGGCCGGCTAAGGCTCGAGCTAAAAGCTCGGACCTATTTTGTTCGAGCCGAACCTGAGCTTTGAGTTTCGGCTCGGCTCGTTGACATGGCTACTAGGGCCTAGTACTATTACGTGCTTCAAATAACCTAGGCTATTGCTAAGATTTTTAAGCCTATTTTGTGTACACATTGAGGATAATATATATTTTAAATTTGGAGGGGTAGGTACTTAGTAGTTCGCTATATTTGTTTGATTGATACGCTAAAAGTACAATAAAATTGAAAAATTTCAAAGATTTTAAAAATATTTTATTGCTTTATGTATGTTTATGTGAGTTGGATAGCCTTTCCGGCTAAATATGATTGTTAGAAATTATTTATGCTTCATGAATTGGGAATAGGGTTAATTTCACAAATGGTCACTGAAGTTACCTGAAAATTTCAAAACGGTCACTGAAGTTTCAAAGTTTCAAAAACGGTCACTGAAGTTTGAAATTTCTTTTACAAGCGGTCACTGAATTTTCATATTTTTTGGGCAAGTTTGAGGCAATTTTCGGCAACTTTCGACCACCAAAACCGTCGATTTTGGATACCGTTGAAAAGCCCACGATGTCCTCTTCAATGACCACCAAAAATCTCCCTAAAACTCCAAGTGATTTGGCCTGAATAAACCCACGAAGTCGGCAACCGAAAATTGTGAAAATCTGCCCAGATTTTCAGATTTTTTTGGACGAGTTTGCGGCATTTTTTCAGCAACTTCCGACCACCAAAACCGCTAATTTCGAATACCGTTGGAAAGCCCACAATGTCCTATTCAATTATCACTAAAAATCTCCCCATAATTCCAAGGGATTCGGCCGGAATAAACCCACGAAGTCGCTACCAAAAAAGTCCGAAAATCTTTCCAGTTTGGGTAATTGACTTCGTGAGTTTATTTCGGCCAAATCACTTGGAGTTTTGGGGAGATTTTTTGTGGTAATTGAAGAGGACATTGTGAGCTTTCCAACGGTATCCGAAATTGAAGAGGACTTGCATTCGATGTCTGATTATGCATTTGTCTTGTCACCATATTTTAAAAAATTCTGTTTCAACCGCATATTCACCTATAAGATAATATTAGATGTAAATCGAAAACTTTTTCTTATTTTTTAACCACACATTCTCCAAAAAACCACTATTCAAAAACTCATTTTCCCTAATTTTTTATTAAAATGGAGCCCAAACAAAGGCTATATGCAAGAGACATACTAGAAGAACATACAACAAATCTTTCATCCCTAATTACCGTCAAATAAATTCACTATTTCTGCATTGTCTGCTTGAAGATTAGCGGAAGGGATGGGTACGAAGGGTGCTCCACTAATATTTGTACCCAATCACTCTGTACATACAATTCATACATGAAAGTTAACGTGTTTTCAAAATTATAATAAGTGATATGTGCATTAAAATCAAAAGCATTGTGATTTGTCTAATAACATATTTTGTGCCTTTCAAATTGTACCTAGGGTCCATTACTTGGAAATAACATAGGCAAGTATTCTCAGTATCTTCAAAACTTTAGCTACATAGAATACAATATTTCAGTAAAATTGGGATCATTTATGTATTTATTAAAATTTCTTGCAATGACAAAAAGACGTTCAAGACTCTAGAAGTAGTGGGATAGTATAACCCACTAAGATGGTTGTAGGACTATAAAAACTCCTCCAATTTTTTTAACTTTAAAAGCTAATTCCCAACCAATATCATCCAAAACAGACTCATGTCATTTCTTATATGTCTAGAGTTAAAAAATTCAATAATTAATGCTTTATATCATTCACATGATTTTGGTAATAAATAACACGAGTTCCATCTATACCCCACGTTGGTAACAAATTTTTTGGAATCCATACCAAATTGTGCACAATATTCCTCAAATACTTATTTTCTACTTGATCATATGATGATATATATTAATGCATCCCCAATTCTATCATTTGATCTATAATGTGTTTCATACAATACATAATTAAATTAAAAATGTGACACATACAACGAAACGAAATAGAAAACAACCAACATCGGATTAAGAACCCTACACAGTTTATCTATAACATGCTTGAATAAGCATGATCAAAAGTAAAAGAGCGAATTTTACTTTCACAAAGATATTCTTTAATAATTTGCATAAGATATTCTTTCACGAACTATGTGAAATGTGTGTTGTTCACTATGCTTAGCGGCAACTCAGTCCCAATAACGAATTCACCATTCGTTTACGAGTATTTTCCTTCGAAAACATCCACGTGCTATGTGCTAAAGAACTGGTACCAAAAGAAGGAGTACAAAATTGAAATTGTGTTTGAGTTCCTCTAACAAGCTCATGTTTGGTTGAACATTTGAGGTAGTGACGGTTGAAATGCTTTGCCATGCCAATCGTGTTTGTGAAATGGGTAGTACCGATACCCTTTTGCCATGCCAATCGTGTTTGGCAATATTTACACACTATTTTACACTATTTGAACTTTGTCGACTATACGACCTATTGAAATCAATTTAAAGTGTTCCCGACACTTTGCAGGTTTTTTTACCATTTCTCTTTTCTCTTGTATCACAAATATGTAGTTCCGGTTTCATAGCTTCTTTATCACCGTTATTAACTCAAATCAATTGAATTACTACTTCTTTGAGCATCGTCACCACCCAAATTCGGAAAATCATCGAGAATGGAGATGTCCTTGAGACTGAAAAATTCATTCTGAAATTGAGACTGTGACATCATAGACACTGGCCACCGAACAAGTCCTCAAAAAAAAGCATTAGGATCCATTTGTATGTAATAGAATAGAAATGTACAAGGATGAAATAGAATTATAGTAGAGAACATAAATTCGTTGATCCAGTTTGGGAGCTATTTAAATAGGTGTTGATTTTGTTGATGTTGAGAACATAATAATTTTGGCTATTATGTTGAATGCAGGCAGTAACTATACACTAGGGTTTAATTAAAAAAATTGAAAGGCGGCCCTTCTTGATTGCTGTTGAGCTAACATTTCACAGGTGGCTACTTTGTGAATAGCGTCATTACTATATTTAGGTTTTACGAATTCAATGCGTTAATTTTTTCTTATGTTTGAATTTTTTTGTGAATAGTGTCGTTACTATATTTAGGTTTTTCCTTATTTAATGCTTATGATCTCTTTGTGAATTATTAAATGATTTTAATAGTTGATGTAGGTTTGACAAAGTTATCTAAGTGCATTTACATTTTTATTTGCTTTTGTTTAGTAAATAGTCTTGATCAGGACGAACAAGAGTTTAAGTCTCGAGGTGTGATAAGTGCACGTTATACACTTATTTAGGGCTTCTTTACTTGATTATTTATGGCTAATGGAAATGATATATATTTAATTTAGCTTGAATTAAATTAATTGTAGGCAAAAACTCAATTTGGTGCACTTGGATGAAATGGTGAGACATACACAATTGGAGCTTAACTGGAGTTGATTCGAAGCCATTGATGATCAACTGGCTAATATGTTGAATGTAGGTAGTTATACACTAGGGTTTAATTAAAAAAATTGAAAGGCGGCCCTTCTTGACTGGTACTGAGCTAACATTTCATAGGTAGTTTTTGTGAATAGTGTCATTACTATATTTAGGTTTTACGAATTTGATGTCTTACTTTTTTCTTATATTTGAAATGTTTAATTTAGTACACAATTTGATCAATGTTGAAGGCAATTGTCAATTCTACTGGAACCATGACGTTTCAAAGGTTCATAATTTGTTTGGTTTATTATTTGTATAATTGATGTGGATTTTGTACATGAATTTGTACATGAATTTGTTTGAGTTATTTAAATAAGGAAATTAAATGCGAGATATTATGTACACTTGCTAGAATTACCACTTTCGTTGTTTTGCTTTTGTGTTTCATTTTTGGTTTGTAAAATATCTTCAAACGTGATATTATGGTTTGTAAAATATCTTCAAACGTGATATTATTGATTGGGGTACAAGTAAAGTTGCACACTTTGTTGTTAGTTCAATAAATTTTTGTAGCTGTTTTGTTTGTCAAGATAATTTGATCTTTTATGGTTCATTGCAAATTTCAATATAATAAATCAGGCGGTATTTAATAGAGTTTATCCAATCACTTTTGGGCAAAAATATGTTGGTTATCTATCACAATCCATAGTATTGGTTAAGTGGTAACTCAAGGATGTGTTTATACAATCTTTAATTAGGTGCCAAGTCAATATTAGCCATCTTACTAAGTGAATGAGATGTGTGCGTGAGAACACATGTTTAATCTGATTAAGAAGCTAAGCTACTCGAATAATATTATTTATCATTATAATAATGGAATTACTTATTGAGAAAATTCAAAAAAAATTGGCAGGCATTGCATGTGGGAAAAAGTCACCCATATTGTTTTATGACGCTAGTCTTGAGTAATTCGGTCATATTCATCTCTAATGTTTAGAAGACAATCTATTGGGAATAATGCTGCATGCAATCTAGAGTGCAAAATATCCTTGAAAACTAATGAAAAGATCCAAAAAAGAAAAAAAGAAAAGAAAAGAAAAAGAATAAGGAACACAACGAAAAACCAAAGAAAAGAAAAAGAAAAACATATCAAAGTGTTTAGGTAGTGACAACACTAGTTATAAGCACCGTTTCTGACTAATCAAGTCTTGGATACTTAGTTGTGGATAATTTTTGGTGAAGGGTAAAACCTGAAAGTTGAGGCATTCAAACATGGGGGCGAATGTAAAGGTGGTAACTTTATTTATAAAATTTAACCAAAGTCTAGTTGAAAAGAATAAGTATCGAGAAATTGACATTAAATAAACACCTCAGGTATGTCATTGAAAAAAAATTTGAGGCATGTATTCCACGAGTAAGAAGGGAAATATTTGATTACTAAGAATTGCAAAATAACTAAATTAGAGGCATGATGATTTCATTGACTATGTACACACATCGATCAAGCATTCGATAAGTGAGATTTAGTTTTATTTAATACTTATGAACTCTTTGTGAATTATTAAATGATTTTAATAGTTGATGCAGGTTTGACAAAGTTATCTAAGTGCATTTACATTTTTATTTGCTTGTTTAGTAAATAGTCTTGCTCGGGACGAATAAGAGTTCAAGTTTGGGGGTGTGATAAGTGCATGTTATACACTTGTATAGGGCTTCTTTACTTGATTATTTATGGCTAATTGAAATGATATCTATTTAATTTAGCTTGAATTATATTAATTGTTGGCAAAAACTCAATTTGGTGCACTTGGATGAAATGGTTGGACAGGTGAAATTGGAGCTTAACTGGAGTTGATTTGGAGCCATTGATGATCATCTGGCTAATATGTTGAATGTAGGTAGTAACTACACACTACGGTTTAAATAAAAAAATTGAAAGGCGGCCTTTTTTAACTGGAGCTGAGCTAACATTTCACAGGTAGCTTTTGTGAATAGTGTCGTTACTATATTTAGGTTTTACAAATTTGATGCGTTACTTTTTTCTTATGTTTGAAAATTTAAATTTAGTACACAATTTGATCAATGTTGAAGACAATTGTCAATGCTGCTAGAACTATGACATTTCAAAGGTTCATAAGTTGTTTGGTTTATTATTTGTGGGGGTGGGCAATGGGTCGGGTCGATTGGGTTTGACTCAAAACCGACCCGACCCGATGTTATCGGTTCTGGGCTCTTTCACGACCCGACCCGACCCGACCCGACCCGAATCGGTTTCGGGCCAGGTCTTTTTTTAAAAACAAAATAAAACCCCAAATCAAGAAAAAGGAAAAGCAGAGAAAACGATTTGAGAATGCACAAAGTTCTAATATATACATAGAGAGGCAACTCTCTCTTCAACACTCTAATTTACACATTCAAAATCAAATTGCTCTCTTTGCCGAGTTTATGAAATGGAGTGCTGTTAACATGTATTGGGGGGGGGGGAGGGGACATTGCACATAATCAGCTCAAATGATTATGAATCCTACGGTTGCTGACCCAACTGCGCTACCATCACCTCCCCCACTGCAACTGTAGCCACCTCGGTCGTCTTTCAGCTGTGACTGCCACCCTCATGAGCAATTTTTTGGTTTCTATCCTTCTTGCCTCTGCGAGCTCCTCACCACACTAGATCAATCCTCCTCTATTACCCCCTTCTTATCTCGACGGCTCTTCATCTCCGGTGTTGCTGCTGGCATTAAATCTCTATTCTCGTCCTCCTCTAAAGCTACAGATACCAACAACAACTATAACTTTCCCCTACTTCCACCTCAGAAACCCTCCAAACCCAACTCATTTTTCCCTGACCTTCATCGCACTAAATCATTTCCAGCCTCTAAGAACGAAGGATTTGGCCTCTTTTCGGGGTGCTTTTGAGCCCCAGAGAAAATCTTGTGACGTCCGGGTGAGGAACACCCTTGGGTCACTCTTCACCATCAACAACTCACAACAAAACCGCTAATAAACCATCTTCTCATAGAAGAGAGATCAATGGCTGTTTGGGTACCTTTGGCTTCACCTTCTTCATCTATCACATATAATTTTAGCCCAAATAGGTTTGAAGGGGACACCATGGCCAAGTTGTAGGCGACAACGAGAAAACGAGCTTGGACTTGGCAGTTCTGATGGCGGTGGAGAAGAGGAGAATTGGGTTCTCGAAGGCGGCTAAGGGCTGGCAGTATTTGTTGTTGTGATTTAGAAGAGGAGCATCAGAATTATAGGATTTCATTGGGTAGGGTCGGTTTTGGACCAAACCCGACCCGACCCAACCCACAACTATTTTAAATTTATTTTACCCGATCCGACCCGACCCACAACTATTGAGGTGTGTATTCCACGAGGAAGAAGGGACAAATTTGATTACTAAGAATTGCAAAATAACTAAATTAGAGGCATGATGATTTCATAGACAATATACACACATCGATCAAGCATATGATAAGTGAGATTTAGTTTTATTTAATACTTATGAACTCTTTGTGAATTATTAAATGATTTTAATAGTTGATGCAGGTTTGACAAAGTTATATAAGTGTATTTACATTTTTATTTGCTTGTTTGCTTGTTTAGTAAGTAGTCTTGCTCGGGACGAACAAGAGTTTAAGTTTGGGGGTTTGATAAGTACACGTTATACACTTGTATAGGGCTTCTTTACTTGATTATTTATGGCTAACTGAAATGATATCTATTTAATTTTGCTTGAATTATATCAATTGTAGGTAAAAACTCAATTTGGTGCACTTGGATGAAATGGTGAGACATAGGTGAAATTGAAGCTTAACTGGAGTTGATTTGGAGCCGATGGTCAACTGGCTAAGAAGCTGAATGTAGGTAGTAACTATACACTAGGGTTTAATTAAAAAAATTGAAAGGCGGCGCTTCTTGACTGGCATCAAAAATTCCATAGGTGGTTGCTTTTGTGAATAGCGTCGTTACTATATTTAGGTTTTACGAATTTGATGCGTTACTTTTTTCTTATGTTTGAATTTTTTAATTTAGTACACAATTTCATCAATGTTGAAGGCAATTGTCAATGCTGCTGAACTGTAGCATTTCAAAGGTTCATTAGTTGTTTGGTTTATTATTTGTTTAATTGATGTGGATTTGTACATGAATTTGATTGAGTTATTACAGTATTACTTGTCTTAATTAGACTAGATAGAAGTTTCTTCTTGTGGTGCGAGAGGGGGTTTATGAATCGGGGTTAGGAATTTCGGTTGTTTCGTTTTTGCTTTTAAGGAAATTAAATGCAAGAGATCTCTCATGTACACTTGCTAGAATTACCACTTTCTTTGTTCCATTTTTGTGTTTCATTTTTGGTTTGTGAAATATCTTCAAACGTGATATTATTGATTGTTGTACAAGTTAATTTGCACACTTGGTTGTTAGTTCTATAAATTTTTGGACCTGTTTAGCTTGGCAAGATAATTTGATCTTTTATGGTTCATTGCAAATTTCAATATCATAAATCCGGCTACCAAATTTAATTGAATTCATCCAATTTCTTTTGGGCAAAAGTATTTAGTTTATATAGTCACAATCCATAGTATTGGTTACAATCTTTAATTAGGTGCCAAATATTATTAGCCATCTTCTAGACTAAGTGAAGATATACAATGAATGAGATGTGTGCGTGAGAACACGTTTAATCTGTTAGTTCAACAAATTTTTGGAGTTGTTTAGTTTGGCTAGATAATTTGATCTTTTATGGTTCATTGCAAATGTCAATATCATAAATCCGGCTACCATATTTAATAAAATTTATCCAATCTCTTTTGGGCAAAAATATGCTGGTTAGTATTAGTCATCTTCTACTAAGTCTACCGTGAATTAGATGTGTGCGTGAGAACGCATGTTTAATCTGTTTAAGAAGCAAGGCTATGCGAATAATGTTATTTATCATTATAATAATGGAATTACTTATCGAGTAAATTAAAAAAAAAATTGACAGGCATTCACTAGCCGTGAAACATGTGAAAAAGTTGCCCATATTGTTGTACGACACTAGTCTTGTGATGGTGATCGAGGTGCTGACCAAGTTGATGCTCCCAAATATTCTCAAGATCCTTTGAAAGGAATTGGCAGTCCAATGACTAGGGCAAAGACAAAGAGGATGAAAGAGGCTTTGCAAGGTTTGATCGTGGAAGTGCAATACAAAGAGACGGTGCTAGAAGATTCTAGAACTAAATTGGCAGTCCAATGACTAGGGCAAAGACAAAGAGGAAGAAAGAGGCTTTGCAAGGTTTGATCGTGGAAGTGCAATACAAAGAGACGGTGCTAGAAGATTCTAGAACTAAATTCGAAGATTCCAAAGCTTCACCAAGGATGGTCACTTATCTTTTGTGCAAGGGCTATTATAGAAGGACAAGAAGAGTGCAAGGGTTTAGGAATTTTCATTTTTTTGTCTTTAATTAACTATGGGCTCTTTTATGTTTTGATCAATTAGGCCCAATCCACATCTTTTAGGCCCATTTCGTTTTCTTTCTTCATTTAGCTAGGTTTTATTGTTTAAAAGGGCATCCATGATATTTTGTAGAAAAAAGAACATTTTTATGAAGCTTATGGAGAAAGCTCTTACTTTTGTCTTCTTGTATTCTTGATTGAATGCTAGAATTCGACTTATCAAAGGATTGTGTGAAACACGAGTGATAACAATCTGATTTCAGTGCAAACACGTGAGGGAGTGTGTGAGGAACAACATCTTTTACTTGGTTTAATTTTATAGGTTTAAATCACGAGTAAGGAAGGAGGAGAATCACAAGAGGTCGACTTGAAATTCTTCATCAAGGCTGTTATTGACCAATTTAAATTATTGAATGCGAGATTGGTTGATTTGGAGTC
>CAIGRF010032688.1:71700-84585 GCA_903798235.1 Fraxinus ornus | reverse complement strand
TGAATTAATGTCATAAAAGTAGACCGACAAAAAAATATACGACGAATTCGACGATTTAAAATCGGACCAAACCGTTAGGTTTAGATTTGAATTTTTTTCAAACCGTTCAAAATGAATTGATTTAGGTTTGAATTTTTCTCAAACCAGTTTAAACGGTTTGATTTGAAAATTTGTCAAAAATCGGTAAAACCAAACCGCTTACACCCCTATGAAGAATCGCTCAATTCGATTCGGTTCGGTTCGAGACTTTTGTCCAGCCCTAATTTTATGTGTAGGCAAAAATGAACAATTTCTCGAGGTATACATTTCGTGATCAAGACATGAAAACATGCCATATTTTAGCAAACTTTGCAAGTACCATGGTAATATATAATATTCTAGCAAACCTATTTGCTACAAAAATTCAAGTTCAAGAGCGTTTACTTTGTCAAAATACTGAATGAGGACTCAATTGCACATTTATAAATTACAGTGAACATAGTACATCATGATTCATTTATTCAGGTGAAAGTTAGAAATATACAGTAAAAAAGTGCCCCCAAGATGAAGGAGAGAAAATTAGGAAAAATAAGATTTAATCAAAATATCGACACACTGCTTCAAGAAACAGGGACAAAAAGTATACCAATCCTGAATCATATTAAAAAGAAATTACTCCTTAGAATCTCAGAATCAGACATGAATCCTCGTAATCTCGAAAAAAATAAAAAAAGAAGTTTCAAATTGTTAATTGGACTGGAAAAATAAACTTTCAACTCTTAAGGGCTTAGCTACAACAATTAAGTGTCTGCTACGCTATGCGATGCTAGGCCAGTCCATCACATATTTCTTCATGTAATAAAGATTACCTACTTATCAGAAAGGTTACCTGATACAAGTGAGATCGCCAGTATTTCGTTTCACCTCTATAATACTCAGACTCTGAATCAAGCGAAGATAGTGGATACAACAGAAGTGAAGAAAATATGAGAAAAAACGAGCAAAAGGGATCCCTTCTGCAAAAGTGAGGGGACGAGACTATTAATGCACCCAACTTCGATCCTATCAGAAAATTCTACTGCAAAAGATATGATTGCCCGGCCGATTGTACGTGGAATGTAGCCTATACGAAAATAACTTCAAACTTGGCACATGGGTTGCTCTCTATATGATTTCTGAAATCAGAATCCCCTTTGAATCTGAATGTATACAATGCTTGCCTCTCTGTCAATCCAACGGGGTAGATCCTGTAAATTTTGAGCTCATCTCCTCCTCGTATGCTTTCAGGCCTCTCGGATTTCCAAATAGGTTTGTGTTTCAGAGACTTGAACTTCAAAAGAACTGCAGAATTTAAAGCCTCCATTGTCAAGTTTTCTGACCTGCCAGGAAATATCAGAAACAAAAATTTCTGATTAGTGAAGATCTCGAAACATGAATGTAGATAAAAGAATTTCATGATTCGCTTGCAATACACCAAATATGTTGCATTAGAGCATGTTTGGCTTAGCGTAAAAAATTTACTTACAAGGAAATAAGTTTTAAAACAAATCACTTCTTTATCAAGGTTGAAAATAAGTAAGTTATTACTTAAATTGACACTTGACACTGAGGTAAGACTGCTTTCAAATTATTGCACAGCAATTTTTAAATTCAATTTCTATTTCATCTTTAGCAATAAAAAAAATGTTGACAAGGTCTAAGAAAATTCTTGCTGCTATGCCACACGAGCTGATGTATATCTATAAGACAAATAAAACATGAGATTAAATACTTTTGCGCTGAATAAAATCCCCACATGACAATAATCAATATGATTTTATTGGCATAAACAATAGCCAAAAGATAAAACTCTATTGGCTCTGAAGAAGATTTTCATGCACACGTCATTGAAATTCACAGTGAAAACTCAGCCAAAATTGCACATTTATGAATATATACACCAGAAATGTAGGCAGTACATGTATTACCTTAAAAAAACTGATTCCATCTCAAACCTTCCCCTTTCCCGTGCATATATGTGATATACAGTTTTTAAACCTCTGGTACACTTGCAGGGTCGCTTTTCAAACTCGGGAGTTTTCTCATCTTTCTCTAGGATCCTTGTTGCCAAGTAAATACACAGACGGCATGATGAGTGAACTGCTGCCATATCAACAAGAGCCTTGAATGAATCGGACGGTCCTTCAAACTTCCACCTAAACAATAAGAACCCATTTGTGATCCAGTCTCTCCAAAAGTAAAAAGCTTCTTAAATTTGTTCCGAGGAAAATATTTATATATTGATAGATCATGATTTGCAAAGACAAGCAAAAAACTTGAAAATGTTACTAAAAGAAAAGAAATAATGAATAACATAATTAGAATCCACATAACTAGCTACAAAGAAGTTTATCATTTCATGCGCTGGAATTTAAGGCTCACCGTAATGACTCGTTATATGCACTGGAATTCTTGGCAAGGTATTTTATTTTCTTCACAATTGAATCAACATCTTTGAGCTCCCTTATATGCAATATTGCACCAGGAGAGGGAGAAAAATCTTGTATGTTAGGGGCACCAACAACCACAGGAACAGAGCCTAGAATATTAATAAAGTGTGCTATATCAGAATTCCATCATCATAACTTGTCTATTTGCTCTACTACTCTTGAGAAATTTTCTCAGTAACCCATCTTGAAATTTTATTTGTATACATTCATATGTCCAATGTGTCCCAAAACAGTAACCACATAAAAAGAGAAGAAGAATATTCCCCCAGAATCAATTTACCAAAACGACAGTCTGTTCCAAATGGTTCGAGAATTGAAGTCTCCATTCATAGCTTCTGCAGAAATTTTCCCTATCTTGGCCCAATTCTTAATTTAGAGTGTGTTTGATAGAACTAAAAAGCCAATTAAAATTGAAAATATAGCCGTTATTGGGTCCCACTCGTCTAATAAAAGTCAACAATAACGGCTAATTTTTCAATTTTAATCCGATTTTAATCTCTACCAAACACACTCTTAAAAGGGATAAGTATAAATGTCATGAAAATCAGCATTGAGCTCTATAACCCGGGAGAGGAGAAATATAGCTCTGAAGAATCGGTCTTGAATTACAAATTATCAACAAAGCAAGAAATGAGAAACAATTAAGCATAATACCAGCAACAAGAGACTGGAAGAATTTTTCAGTGACATAATCCTCCTCGTTGGAATTCTCAAAAGCCAGGCTGAATTTGTATTGCTTCAACGTTTCCACTTTGTCCACTGCAAATATTTTCACAAGATCAAGAATTCTGTATAGAATATACAACAGATGCTGCAAATAGCATGAAACATTATGTGTTACATCAAGAAGTTGTTCATAATTTATTGGTCACATATTTGGTGTTATACTGTTGCATCTTGACTTGAAGTTTTAAGCACCAGCCCTTTTACAACTTCAATCAGTCCCCTTTAAACACTTCTTTGCAACAAAAAAAGCATTTATAGCAAAAAATTTAAACAAAGATTGCTATTCTATATTATCATCTGACTCAATGTCCAATAGTTAACCAAGTTCCAAAAAAACTTTACTAGACTGCACTAAACATGAAATGAAATTTCTAGAACTACCAAAGTCAAGAATGCTAATACTATCCATTACATCTGTCAACAAGCATACAAACATGGGTGTTCCATGCGACATATTACTCTGCCAAAGGTGAAATCACTCCATGCAATGAAAATTCTCAGTTACTTTTGCATCATCTACACTTTTCTATACAGCGAAATTCATTGAATGCTGGACCAAATATCCAATAAACTTACCATTACCATCACGGTTTCGATGGCAACTGCCATAAGAATCAATTTTGATGTTTGCCTTTTCAAGGGCTTCCAAAGCTTGCAAGCGAAAGTTTCGAGCACCACAATTAGAAATAAAGGCAGCTGCAAGAGCACTTTCAATTTTGGGTTGCAATGGAGCCATTATATCATACTCGGCCCAAGAGAAATAGCCCACAGGAACATCAGATGAAAGACTAGTTGTCATGACAATGTGATATCCCCTCCTAATTCATAAGAAACTTCATCGTAAATATATTATAATAATTTCGTAGGAGGAAATATTCAAGGTTTTGACAAGAATTACAGAGTTAAATCGTAAAAGAATGTTCAGATCTCAGAATAGATAGCACCATCTCACAACTGCCAGCTTCAAGATGTCACAGGAGGAGAGCAAAAACGAGAAAGTATCATGCATAAACTGATTGTAACCTATCTATAACCATCATTATTTGAAGACCAATGCTTGATGTCTAGAGACTAATAATTGTGCTAATCCGGTAAGGTTAAAATTTATTTCCCCGTGCTAATTTTCTTCTTATCTATCCTTTTTTATCTGTTTTCTTCCAGTCAGGACAATACAAACGGCAATTGAATAGAAAAACTTCTTTTCTGTATGTTTAGATGTTGCTATCAGAAATTCTTACTACAAGCAGAAATGCTCGCTTTAACTGGAAGATAATCAATTAATACATTTCAGAAGATCATAGATGATCGAAAATTAAATGGTTGACAGCCACATAAATTAAGTTTGAAGAAGCAAGAATTCACAACCAAGTGTTCTTACCCACCGTCGTGCCATATCAATGTTATTCTCAGCATAATATTGAGCCGACTCCATTGAACGCAACACACCAGCTGTGCCATCTTGTTGAGACAACCCAAATGTAGCATCAGGCTTCTTACCAGAATCAAATCCAAACTTACAGCCCACGGCACAGGTTTTGAACTCCTTCCGTCATAATAAAAGGTTAACCATTAATATGCAACAAAAACAAAAAATATTGAGAAAAAATGCATTAGTTCCAAACTTAGAGCGAAAGATCAATGTTAATCTAAGGAGCAGGCCAGGAATTTTAATTTAGAAATGTCTCTATTCAAATTTGAACTATTTTTTAATGAATCTCAATATCAAGACCATACCATCAAACACAGTGCTAGTGAATTTATTTTGCCTCAATGCTTAAATGCACTATAATCACAACTAAGACATTCATGCAAAAGGATTTTTTATACGATTTCATCGATACAGATGAGACTTTTATACGTGTTCTTCATTTCCCATCTAAGACTAACAGTAATTATTAATGTTTACTTACAGCTGCAACCAAATTTTGCACTCTGATAAATGACCAAAATAATTACTTTTATTGTCAAAATAATATGAACATAACATAGGAATTTGGGCAAAAACAAACATCCTTCTTCAATTGCCATACTTGTACTATTCTAGGATTCTAGGCTTCTAGCTTATATGCTAAAACCGTCCTCCCATAGATTCCAAGAATTGCTGAAAAATAATCTACGATATCAAGCACAATACCATAAACCTTATAACGAATGAGGCTTGGGGTTTTATCTTAAAGGTCAAACGAGTAGCCCAAGCTCTTATATGCTGACAGTTCTGCTTTTCAGATACCATATTGAGCCTTCCATCTTCAAAGGCCATAAATTGATTATTGTTTTCGTACGTAAGTGACTTGGGATTTTAAAACCAATAAAAAAACTCATATTATCTTTTACTGAAATTTAAAGATTGATTTACAAACCTCGTCAGCTCCATGTACAAAAATGGGGTCTTTCTTAAAATCCCTAGAGTAAGCCACGGAGTCCTCCTTCTCCAACCAGGCCTCACAGCTATCTTCGGGTTCGGACCCTGGATCATCAAGCGCACCACCACCACTGTAACCTGACCCGACATCATCAGTCAAAGAGGAGGTTGACCAAGAAGAAGACGTCTTTTTAGTAAACCTATAGAACGAGTCGGCCCACGAGTTGACCAGGTCAGCGTTCTTGGCCATATCCAGCCGGCCCAAAAATGCGATCTCCCCTATCACCACCAAACCAACTATAACCGGCAGGAAATTCGACCATTTTCTCTTGTTTGAAGACGAAGATGATGACCCAGTTGGATCGGGTAATTCCTCCGTCCTTGTGCGTTGCCTCTGGTTGGGACCCATAAAGTTCGCAGTCGTAAATTTGAAGAAAAGAAAAAAAAGTTTATAGCTATAATTCTTTGGGGTTCATGTACATATGGATTGTTCTCCAGGTTTGCGGGACTGTAAGAGAGTATGTGCGTGGAAATGGATTTTTTGAATTGAATTGAATGTATATACGGAAATGGAAGTCCACACCACCATTAGATGGTTTTGGTGGACTGATCTGCCTGCCTCTTCGTTTTTTTCCTACGATAATTCTTGCCCTTTTTATTTTCTTTTATTTTATTTTTTTGGTTTTCATGTTTTTAAATGAGTTAATTTCACAAACGGTCACTGAACTTATTTAAAAATTAAAAAACGATCACTAAAGTTTAAGACTTGCAGAAATGGTCACCGAAGTTTCATGCACTTTTACAAACGGTCACTAAAGTTTTAATTTGTTTCACAAGCAGTCACTGAAGGGCCGTTATAATTTTAATTCAAATTTAAAGGACCAAAACACATGGACATAAAAGTTTGACCACCTCAAGTGCAAATTAATCACTTGTTGGCACTTAATAGCAAGAAATTTGCACTTGAGGTGGTCAAACTTTTATGTCCACGTGTTTTGGTCCTTTAAGTTTGAATTAAAATCATAGCGGTCCTTCACTGACCGTTTGTGAAAGTACATGAAATTTCAATGACCATTTCTTCAAGTTTTAAACTTCAGTAACTATTTTGTGAAATTAACCCATGCATTATTCTATTTATTTATTAGTTTAGAATATTTAAAATAATATTAAAAATATTAAAAATGCTTAATTACTCATATACTTTGTATAGACATGTATATGCTTGTAATGCTTGATGCTTGACCGAAATACATTGCCACATTACACATTTTAGAACCTTGATAAATATGTAGATGAGAACTTNATGATTTTTTGAGAATGTTAAGTAAAAATAATATACAAAATGTTAAGATTATATTGTATATTATTTGGTAACATATTTTGCTATATCATTATTGTGTTAGATAGTGGATGTTATTTGAGACATATTTGTAGTGGATTAAAAAGTGTTGAAACTTGAAATATGTATTTGTTGGCAAATTTTTTTTTTTTTGCTAGATATTAAAAAGATAATTTGTATCGTCATCTGACGATTTTTTTTATAAAAAATATGGGTTGAACCGAACCCGAACCAACGGGTTCGGATTCGAGTTTGGTTCCCGTAATTACATAAATTCGAATGATTTCATTTACAAAATATCTGAAGAGTAATAAATAATTTCGGGTATTGAAATACATGATCCACCCAACGTCATAGCTCAGTGATGCATAGTTTGGAATTGGACTCTTTGTAGGCACCAATATGACAGTTATTGTACTCTAGCATGTTGTGGCACATTCCACGATTTACCTCCTCCACTATACTCTAGGGGCGGAGGGATGGGAGCCCTCAAGGTTGGTTTCAACCTTTTAGAAGAAGGTGGGATTAAATACAATATTTATTAATAATTAAATTCAACGTTTCAATTAATTATTAGGGTGGGGATTACTGGATTAGACCAAATGCATGAGTTGACAAAAGGACTTTGAAAAAATAAATATATAAATATATAAACTCAAAAACCTAACAAAATGGAAATACCTTTTATACTCTTTAAACTTTTTTTTGTTCAAAATATCAATGGACCTATCTTCTTAAACTCCAATAACTTTCGCCCCCAACCCCAAACGTAGTGGTCATCATTAACAATGATGCAAGTTGAACCTTAATGGTGGCATTCTTGAAACATTGAGTCGGAAAAAGAGAATAAGCATCACACTTGGCTGTCGAGATGTACCAAAGTGTGTGAACATACAAACATATATTTATACCCATCACACACATCACAATAAAAATGTCAAACTTGGTACCAGTTCGGATTGACCTTTACAAAAGCAAAAATAAACCATCTTGGCTTATGTAAATTAAAGCTCAAAATTTTAACTACGACAGGATCATGTCAAAAAAGATCGAGCTCGTTCGGCATTGTATCTCTCAAAACGACCATCTTGTTTTCCAACTCAGTTTTCATTCATAGAAGATATCCCTATTTATGCCTTTGACTCGATGGAAAACCTGTCTACGCCAGACTGATAATTTTGACCATGATTTTTGGGATATTTGTTCTTCTCCTGATTGTTTGAGTACTGAAAATGATGATGAGTTTTCTTCTCTTAAGAGAAGGAAATTGAAGAAAGTAAGTCAACAAAAACTTCGCAAGGCATTTGAAAACAAATAACTTTTTGTTGGGTTGCCTGGAGAACCCTATGGTAAATTTGATTACTACGTCAAATTTACTCCTCCACCTAGAACATATGAACTTATTACTCCCACTGGATGGGATGATGGTGGTGGTGGTGATGATGATAGTTATTGCCGAAGGTATAAACAATGGGATTGGAAGGATCATGACAAAGAAATGGAGCCGTTAAATGCTAGCGCTATACTTGCAACTCTGTTTCATCCTCCAACAAATCTCACTCCTAAAGAAAATTTTGAAAAAGATCAATCAAATCACATGTGGAAGGTGAAAAACCCAAATACCAGAAAAGCAGATGGATCAGTTGACAAAATTTCTCCTGTAGAAGCAGTATTGAATTGAAAATCTGAAAATGTCATACGACAAAATTCTCTTCTCAAAAGGACTATTGAAAATCAGCAAAGGATTGAAAAGACTCTTAAGAAACAAACTGCCATATTAACCTCTCCCATAGAAGCCTGCAAACAAAGAATAAAGACTGTTCACAATGAAATCATGACCCTTCTAGCCAAACGACTCCCTTTTGATGACCAAGAAAAAGAAATCAAACTGTTAAAAAATCAATTGACTGATATGAAATTCCAAGGTTTTTCCCTTCCAGTACAAACTAGTCATCCTCCTCATCAACATACAACTTAACCACCTCAGAAAAATACCAAACTATGGAACTGCCTCTTTATTCACTCCTGAAGAATACGAAAAGAAGATGAGGCCACCCAAAGTTACAAAAAGACAACCACAAATAACCAAAGTAACAAAACCCATAATAAACCTTCCCAAAAATCATCACAAATGATGATAAAAAATCCCATCTTTACCCTCCTAGAAAAATGTAAGATTCGAAATTCAGCCGCACCCATTCTCATAACAAATGACACTAGCTTTGAGTCCTACGAATCTTCCTTAGATGAAGATCATAACCCTCTGTATATGTCTGACGAAACGAGTCCAAAAGTTGAGGAATCATCTGGCGATGCATACTTTGGATAACATTGTTGACGTTGAAAATTATATAGGTAAAATTAAAGCCAACTTAAGAGGATAATGGAGACTTGATTGATAATTAAAGATCGTAGAATGTTTGATACAATGATTTCATCTTCTTTTCTAAGGAGATATTTGAAATATGACAAAATTTAAAAAAGATTGTAATATGAAATCTCGTATTCATGTTCCTCTGTCTGTGCTCTTCTTCCCTTTATAGGGAAAATCCTGCACGCACCTGTCATTTACTCCCATTTTGTTAACTACAGTGTCGAGCTGAGAAAGTACATTCATTGACATGTTTGGATTGGTTAAAGAGCTCGTCATGTCAAGGCATTATGAGTTAATCTCATATGTGGTCTCCAATAATTAATGAATTGCTTATAGAAGGAAGCTAAAGTATTTCATTGGTGTGAATAGTGGGTGTTAATGTAAGATCTGCCAAGTGTCGCGATTTTGTGGATAGTTTGTACAATGTGTAAGAAATCTATAATCGGTATGCTTCCTTAAGTTTCGATTAACTACATGACTGAGCTGAGCTTACATACCGGAACTCACATTAGTACGGGCTTGTCGTATACATTAAACCAATTTTGTCGACCTCCGAGGTCGGTCACAAACAGTTACCCCCAGGTCATCACTTTGCCTAAGTGATGGATTGACCTTAGCAATACTGGATATACCTTTCTATTTTGGAATTGTAACAACAATTAATGATACAGACAAGTGTCACACCATGAACGGTTGATGAGCTGTCAAGCATTGTGATTTCTTCCTTTGGAAGTTTTAATGAAATGACATCGTTTTGAAGCAGTAAAGTCAACAAACATGAAGATGAAGATTTGTCTGATGTAGAAGAAAGACGGACGATTACAAATAATTACTATTCCCAGCATAGTAATTTATCTGTCAAATTCACTCTTGATGGTATACCACCTTCTCAGTGGAGAGCAAGGTTACAAGAGATGTTGGCATGGGAAACTACAGAATTGACAAAGCCTAATATGACGCATAATATGGTCATTAGAGGAGCTATATCAAGACTCATAGGGCTCATGAAAGAGTGGTTCGTATCCCTTGGGAGTTATAGACAACAACAATGGGCAAATACACGAGATCTTGACAATTTCTTCGATAATCTACATTGGGAGTTTTATGGAAGGCTAGATCATGCAAAGGAAAAGGCTCGTGAAGAATTCTTCCAATTAAAGTGTTGTTCCTATAAGCCAAAAGATTTGGACAAACAATTTAAGGAAATTATGAAAAAATATTATATTCTTGGAGGAATTGATGGTTCTAATCTCAAGCAGGCATATCTGGAATCCCTTCCACAACTTCTTGGTCAAGAAACCCGCAAAAGGATGGAGCTGAAAGGATAGGCGTTATCTTAAACATATATAGGAGAGCTTCACAATTGGGTATTTAAGACCTTGAAAAAACTTTGTAACCAAAGAGAATTCTTCAGAGATTTCAACTTAAAGGGAAAAAATTTGGCAAAGCCTGCTATCAACCAAATTTAAAGATCAAATGCAGACAGGTTGAAAAGAATGTGGATGCTCAAAACCCAGAAAATTCAGGAGCAGAACTTTTAAAAGAAAAAGCTTTTTCAAGTTTTCCTCCTAAAAGGAAATTCTTTAGAAAAAAAATTTCACGCAACAAGGGAAACAAATGCTTTATTTTTCACAAAAAATAGTCATTTTGCAAAAAAATTGCCCTAGCAAAAGAAAAGATAAAATTCTCAATCAGATTCTTTCGACAGTTCAAATTGATCTTGATGAAGAAGATTTAGAGTCATTATTTTCAGAGGAAGAACAACAATCATCAAAAACTATCTTCGCCTTGAATACCATGACAATAATGACAGCAATAACAGTGGTAGTGAAAGTATGCAAGAATGCTTTGAGATGCAGGTCATAAACCTTTCCTTGGCAGTACCATTGATTGAAATAAAACTCATTCCAGGAAAGTATGAAAGACCCATCACAGTGGTAGCATTATTTGATACAGGAACGACATCCTCAATTCTTAACCCAACCATACTCTTTGAAAACATGTGGAAACCCTACAAAATAAAAAAATCAAGTAGCCAATAATGAATACTTTGCCATAGAACTTATTAGTAAACCGGTAACACTCCAATTCTTCCCCGAGCTCAACATATCCCATAAAATACTAGGATCATCACTACTAGGAAAAGATCTTGTCATTGGTTTTGATACGAGTCAAACCTCTTCCAAATGGACTCAAATTTAAATCTTATTTCCTCCCTTACATTGAACCTATAAGATATTTTACCCTTATGATCCCAGCCATAACAAAAAACCTTATAAGAGATTGTTGTGCATAATCTCACGTATAATTCCTTACCAAATGCACAAAGCCTCTTTGAAAAAGCTCAGCCTTCTTTATGACACTACTATTCAAAAAGAATGAGGATGTCAATCTAACAAAAGTGAATCACATGGGAATAAGTCCTGAACATTTGGAACTTGCCAGAAAGGAGTTGTCACAATTACAATCAGAAGGACTCATAGAGCCTATGACATCTTAATGGGCGTGCCAAGCATTTTATGTTAACAAAAGAAATGAACAAATCAGAGGGAAGTTAAGACTTGTCATTGATTATAAGCCGCTAAATCATTTTCTTGCGGATGATAAGTTCCCTCTCACTGATATGAAGACAATGTTTGCAAATCTGGCAAAGGCAAAAGTCTTTTCTAAGTTTGATTTGAAGCCTGAAGGCAGGTTTCTAGCAGTTGGGAGTCAAAGCACAAGAAAGGCACAAAACAACATTTTGCATACCCAATCAACATTTTCAGTGGATAGTTATGCCTTTTGGTCTTAAGATGGCACCCTCTTTATTTCAAAAGGCGATTGCTAAAATTTTTCAGCCACTACTAAAAACAACATTAATTTATATTGATGATATCATGTTTTTCTCCGAGAATAAGGATATCCATGAATTGCTGCTCCAGGCTCCAGCAGTTCACTAAAATTGTCACAGAATTTGGGATCATGTTGTCACAGAAAAAAATGATCATTGCGGTGTCCGAAATTGATTTTCTTAGAATGCATATAAAAAATGGAAGCTATTCACTCCAACCACACATTGCTCAAGACCTCCTCAAGTTTCCTGATGAAAATCTAACAAAACAACATATTCAACAATTTCTTGGCGTGGTAAATTACATGACTGATTTCTTCAAGCAACTAGCTCCTGTTATACGACCTTTACAGGACATGCTTAAGAAAAATTCTCCATAGTGGTCATCCAAACAAACCCAGGCTATCAAAAGGATCAAGCAAGAAGTCCATAACCTTCTAGCACTAAAAATCCCCACTGATGGGAAAAGAATTCTACAAACAGATGACAGGGGGAACAATGTTGCTAGAAGAAAAGAATGGAGAAATGAAGATTTGTGGCTACAAAAGTGATATATTCAAAGAATCGGAGAAACATTATCATTCTACATTCAAAGAGATACTTAGGTTGTATTTTATAGGTAATATTTTTCATGGAAGTAGGAAAATATTTTCCATTTTCCACCTTTGTTGTTGTTTGATGACAAAAATCTTCCATGAAATTTTTTTTCCACCTTTCCCCCACACATGTGGCTTTTCCATGAATTGTGGGAATTCATTTTCCCACCGTTTTGGTGGGAAAATG
>CAIGRF010032688.1:49181-63076 GCA_903798235.1 Fraxinus ornus | reverse complement strand
GTTGGAAAATATTTTCTCACCAAAACATCAAGAATTTATTTTCCTCAAAAAGGTGGAAAATTTCAAAAGTTGGAAAATATTTTCCCGGGAAAATTTCGCCAATCAAACACTACAAAAGTTGAAAAATGGAAAAGATTTTCCTACTTCCCTAGAAAATGTCGCCAATCAAACGGAGCCTAACATCTTGGAATCCATTACTAGATCGGAGGGAAGAAGACTTAATTTCTATAGAATCTAAATCTAGGTAATTATCACCTCAATTATAACACTGAATTCAAAAGAAACCAAAAATTCATAAGGTTCGCTAATTATTGCCTATGTCCTCGAGCATCATATTCATATGAATATTTACTAATTTATTGGCAATAATACATTGACTCTAGGGTTGGTGAACTTTGTGCCGTGCTTATACATTTGAAACACTCCTAAACCAATGTTTTTAGAAACATTGTAAATATTAGAGTGTGTTTGAGTTACATTATTTTGGAAGAATATATTTTGTAATGATACATTAATGAAGAATGTATGGTTAAAAAAGAAAAAAAAATTATTGATGTGATGTAAAATATTATTTTACTGAAAAATGTGTGATTGAAAATGAGTAGAAGAATGATAATGATAATTTTAATGTGTACCAAACAAAGGGTTAATAACAATAATAATATTTTTGCCATTCCAATAACGCATCCGGACGGTATTTTAACTATTGTTTTGCAAATGATAAATTCTTTATGTAAAATAGACAATAAAGGGAAATATAAATTCAGATACTAATATTAAAATAAATTTAATATGTAAAGAAAACACAGCATGTCAAAAACTCATAATGTCATCATCACCCACTGAATTTGCAATGTCTTAAAAGAATTTGAAAATCAAATTACTGGAAATAAATCCACATTAAATTCTACAAAAAATGGTGGATTTATGATATTTCCTTTTTTATTTCCCCCTTGAAATTATGAATCAAAATTTGATCGGCGAGATTGGCGTATAGCACAAACCACCAACTGGGCCCAATGCTTCAATCTCATCTTCATCACGTCTGGATCATCACCTTCATATATTCAAAGCAAATAAAGATTGATTATTAATTTTAAAAAGAAAAGGTTAACATGAGAAAAATTCAGAATTTTGGAAAATTTGGGATTTCAGAATTTAAAAACACCTGGATTAAACAAAGATGAGCTGGGGCTCACGGAGGACGTCGGTGAATCGCAATTGGAAAAACCGGACGACGTAGAAGAAGAAGAGCGAGACAGGCCATTATTCACAGCATAGTAAAATCCAAGGGCAGGAAAAGTTTTAGACAAATTGGGATCCAAATCGGGCGAATCAAAAGTGAAGCCCAAGTCGAAGCAAGCTCGGAGCTCCTCTAGATCATCATCGGTGACGCTGAGACTTTTACCATGTCGCATGCGATAATTCCTCTTGCGGTTAGTCCAGACCTCTTCACGGAGGTGGTCAGGAGACCAGGATTTATGTTTGAACAATGGGGGAGGCGCTTTGCTCCGTCGTTGTACTTCTTCCGACATCGAGACCACCGGGCGCCGCCCTTCGTGGCGGAGGGATATGATTAGAAATTTGTTTGCTGAGCAGGAATAGTTTGATGATTGGTTTTGGGCGGCGGGGGTATATAAGGAAGTGGGGATTGGTGATAGGGTGGTGGGATTGGTCTTACGAGGACGAGTTTGACTAGGAAATAAATTAATAAGATTTGCTGGAGTGGACGGTGGACATGGTGGGTCCAAATTCTAGTATGATATTGATCCTCACGGTCAAGTTTTCACACAGAAAATTGGATTATAGAAAATAATAGGTATTATTCCCGCCGGCACTGCACCCAATAGGAGGTACTGAGTGTTCATTATGGACACTTCAATGTACCACTAGCACTATCCAACTAACAGTTCCGCTATGTGTATTGAAAAGAGCCGCCAAAACACTTGACAATTTTTTTTATTGAAAAACGACAAAAATAAAAAATGACCAAACAAATGTTGAAATTGTGGCAACAATTCCTCCGTACAAGGAAAATTACTGAAAAGATAATCACTTACACTAGACATGTCCTTTTTATAAAACAGTTCCGCTATAATGATATTAATGTTGATAGTATGAGGTGGCATACATTTTTTACATTGATTTCAATAACATTTAAAACAATGAATAATAAAAATTTTTACACCTCACACAATGTCAACATTAATGTATACTTTTGAATGTACAAATAGCATATCCATTTATAAAATTACTACATACAAATATAATGAAAATGATAAATTTTTAAAAATATAAAAATATATTTTTAATATTGACTCGTGTGACATGCGTGCTACATAACTTTATAAAAACAAGTACAATTGTTTTGATGGAAGATAAGTGTTCCTGGATACTCGGGTTCAAATATCCATGGATTCACTGTTTGCTTACTGGACTTCTTATTAGTCAAAGGGCTATGCTACATGTACATACTTTATTGTATATAATGGTATCAACACCCTCGCATGGAGAGGGATCCGCTTCAGATATATTACATTTTATTCGAAGTGGGTCCCCTTTCATGTGAGGGTGTGGACATCATTATGTACAAGTAGCATATTTCTTAATCAAATGTGTCCAACTATTTGTCTATTGAGACTATCTCCAATGAGAGATCAAATTTAGTGTAAAAAACATCAATTTTGGTGTAAAATGCACTTCAATGAGGGACCGAATGTAACGTAAATTTTGGTGTTCATTTACACCAAAATTTTCATCAATATCGATTTGTCGTCCCTTTCCCTCTATAACAAATATTTATTTCATCTATATCCCTTTTTTATAATTTACAATTAATAGATTTTAATTGATTTATAATTGTTTTAATGTGATGGTTATTTTTATTTAACATTTATTTTCAAATTATAATTAAGTAATAAATGATAATTATTGATACAATAAATTTCATTAAAATTGTTTTTATTTTATTTTAGTAATAAATACAATATCTTAGTTCATTAATTATAAATCTTAATTAGCAATAATAAAATTTTTAATTGAATAATTTAAAATAAAATTTGGTGTAAAATTACACCAAATTTAATGTTCCTCATTGAAGATGACTTGATAATTCATAAATTGCAATAGCACAAACTATCTTCAATCAAATGTCTCGAAAATTATTTTCAACTTCACTTGAAAAAAGATTAATACAATATAAATATACAAGTATTGAATATAGTTTGATTATTAAACTGGTGATTATTTATGTAATTAATTAATCTAACACATTTCGAAAGTTTTGGTGAATAACGAAAATTTTAATCCGTTTACAAATTATGCATTCATGCATAACGATTATGTTTGGCTAATTTTTATAAACAATTTATAAACACTCCATTCACTTTTTATTCACACATTTTGAAGGTATACCAATTGCGACTTTCTCTGAACGAACACAATTCAAATCATATCATGCTATGTCTATTTTCATTACTAAAAGAATCATATCATCTAGTATAAGTGTTGCTAAAGCACCGGCCTAGATGGGAAAATATAAAAGTTTAATGTGATTATACCATTTCATCTTCTAAGACTATCCTATGGTCCTTGAGCTTTCCATCCTAACAGGGGTCATATCTGTTACCTCAACCTCCCTGAGGTGATCCACATCCTCAACATGGAGGACACGATCTCGACCTTCATACACGGTGTTCGGCCATATTGTAGAAGACTGTGGTCACCCACCTTGAGGTGATTTGCATTTGCATTCTCATGCTTATATTCTCAGTTTGCTGACTTAAATATTAGAGTGACAAAGAGAACCGCCCCTAACCTTTAATAAAGTAATTGAAAGTCCTATTTTATGATAATAGCTTGTGCATTCTCAATTTGAGACCATAAACCTTCCGATAAAATCTTTAGTAACATCGTGTGGATTCAATGTTCTTACATTTATTTAGTCTACCTAAATAAAAGTTCAAGCACCACCGATGCTAAATATCATTACCTTTTATTATAATCGTGCTAACATATTTATATAAATTTAACCATTCGAGAGTGTTTATGCATGTCTTCCACTTGTCAACAACATCGTCCATATTAATTCCCAAATTAGTTGTAGCAATAAAATTTGACTTTCTTCCTCGATTGTAGGCGTAGAAAAGCATTTAGCTTGATTGTTATTTCATGGTCCAAAGGCAATGTCTAACATCGTGATCGTGAGTTGTCCCTTCTGAATTTATCGTTACCCTCGATTGTCGATCGAAGAGGATGCTCAACCTCGATGGATCAAGAAAAACCATGGTGATGGCCATGTCTTGTTTTATTTTTCGAAGAAATAACTGAAAAGTTGAGAAAAAGGCCTGGGTCAGCCTGGCATGCTAGCACGAGTCATGTTGAGCCACACAATTTTTATAGATGAAATAATAAATAATACATGTGCCAATTAAATAGTGTCAGAGTATTGAGTTCCTATATTTTCAAAGTACTAAAACTTTTCTCTTTCCCATATTTGTCGTGATTAGACATTCTCAATCGTGTTACACATTTGTAAATCTATTAAAAAAATCGATTGTAGGATCAAGCTTTAAAGTCCTTTTATTTGCTCTAATAATCAACGTTCTATAGACTCGCTTATGTTGAAAAATAGATAACTAACTCTACGTTGATCTTATAAGGCACTTTATACGAAAAAAGGTGTACATTTTTTTTTTTTTGTAAATTGTATTTTCTTTATTTGAAGTCAAGCTCAACAAAATGCTTAACTATTTCTACAATTTAAAAAAGAAAAAAAGTTAAAAATAAAAAAGAACCCCATAGCCCAAACCTAACCTATGAAAGTAGCTCTCTCTGTCCACGAACAAATTATTATTGATTTTGAGTACTAATGATTTAGAGAATTGTGTTTTTTATTGAAGACTCTTACAGGAGGCAGCAATGAGGGGGCAGCCATACTCTCTCTCTCTCTACACACACACACACACAATGAAACAAATCACATATCAGTCCACGAAGATCGCTTTCCTTTAATAAAATGGAAAATGATATATGTACATTAGGAGGTACATCTATGGACACCTTGCACCTCCCTATTGGATGGAGTGCCGGTGATGTACCCCCTAATGTACCACAAAAATAACCCTAATAAAATAGACCAGTCTTCCCCCTTGACTGGTACAAGATTCCCTAGCACCCACAAAGTGGTAAAAAGATGGAGTCAATGTGAGGTCTAGCTCCATTCTCGATCATGTAAAATTATGTACGAAGCTCTTGTAAATTTTTCTAGGTATGCGTTATTTTATTTATTTATTTATTGGTGCACAACAATTAAAATAGTATTAAAAATAGAAAAACATCTTATTACGTTTACAATTAGAAAGATTGAGGCTTGACCTCCACGTCTCACGTATTTTAGCACTTTGTCGATAATTTGAGGCCAAACAGGCATTTACCCAAATGGGCCTTTTGCCACTAATAACGAAGATCCATTCTTCCAAATGGGGCGGGTATGTACTTTTGAGCCGAGTCTAACAAGTGAGCATATTTGGAAAGTGTGTATAAATAATTTAAATTATATATCAATAAATAATTAATATTTATGAATCATTTATAATGTATCGAGTTGAATTTATAAATATGAGCCTATGCTCATATCAGTTTTTAAAGATGAATATAATGGCCCATTTTTTTTCACGTGCAACCCCAATACAAATTCCAGGAAATAAATCAAAATGGACTATTACAGTCCAAACACAGTCTGTCGGGGCCAAAGATTATAAACTCCCCAGAATGGACACCTAGCAGCACAATGTCAATACTCCCTTATTAAAAACGTGCAACTCTACCTACCATTGAATTAAACTGTTGTTTGATAAAAATTAAAATCAAAATTTTAATAAAAATTATAAAATATGTGATTGAAAAATTATGAATCTCGTTAAATATATAATTAAAATTAAATATTAATTTTAACTTAAATTAAAATTTAGATTTTAATTCTTACCGAAACGGGATTGAGTCGAGTTTTTATAAACTTTATGTACATATGAATTAAATTATTCCTCTCCCTTAATTATTTTATATCTTCGTATTATGCACTAGAAGAATCCATAAATTTGACGTTTTACGTTCAACCTATCCAAAAATGAAATATTAATTATCGCAATATGCTACCAAATTGTTCAAAATGATGTCCAGAAATTTTTTTCACAAACAAACATGTAGTTAGGGTCCCTAACCTATATCAAGAAAAGCAATTAAGTTGACAATCTTAAAGTTTATTACAAATCAAATTTTCAAATTTAAATATTTTTCATTTTGTCTATGTTTGACTTTTTTATTTAAAAAAAAATTATTTTCAACTACGCATTTTATAGAATTCATAACTTTTATTAATTTTTTAACTGTTCAGTCATTGTTTGACAACCATTAAAAAAGTTTTTATTGGGAATAAATTTTGAAATAACGATTTTTTTGGAGAATATGTAGTTAAAAAATTGGAAATAGTTAGATTTACGTGTAAATTATTTTATTATGCTTATGTTTGGTATCTTTAAGAAATTTGATAAAAATCTAAATTAAAATCAATAATTAATTTTAACCACAAATTTCATAAAATTCACAACTTTTCAATTATATATTCTATCAATTTTTATCGAAATTTATTAAAAATTTAATTTTAATCCTTATTAAATAGTAAATATGAGAATTGACAAACATGTGAGTTTTAAAAAAATAAAATTATTTTAATGGTCGTCAATCAAATGCATATAATTTTGAAAAATGCTAAATGTATATAATTATTGTACATAAGAATATCCATAATCCTCACATGAGATGAAGCGTCCCATATTATACATGTTTATGTACAATAATTATTTATATCAGGCAAAATCCTTATTTTTCCTGAACGAAAACCGGCCCGAATAATTTTCACTTTGAAATTTGGATCCAGCCACAAATTGTGTGCTACGCACCACCACTGACACACCTAAGCCACATTTTACGCTCTCACCCGCCTGAAACTGAACCAGTTAAGAAATTTCAAATTGGCACCAATTCACTCGTCGGAAATCATACGCAACGGCCCAGATTCTCCCACTTTGCAGTCTCTCATTGGCCAACCCAGAACCCAATAAAACTGGCTCACGTTACTGAATACCACGTGCTTGCGTAATAAATAAACTTATAAATTAAATAATAAAATTTAGAGGAGCCCCAACCTATTAAACATATAGCAAGTAAGTCCTCAATCTCTTAGTTTCCATAGCATACGTATGACAAGTACTTATAAACATATATCAATTTACTTTTTTTTTTTTTAATATTGACATAGGAACCAGTAACCGCTACCCGTGAGTGCGCACCGGATAAATATTGCTCCATGTGTAGTAGTCCGTAAATTACACATGAGAGATAAACTGCACTATGCAAACCCGATGAGACGGGCTCGACCGAGAAAGTGTTGGCAGCAGATTCGAAGTCGTGACTTTCGATCTCCGCATTCACCTACTCTATCAACTCAGTCACCCTCGAAGCGATTTATATCAATTTACTTTTTAACCAAATAAATAAGTCGACTTTTGATATGAATACTTTTTCATTCAAAAATCACATAACAAAAGAAGGAAAAATATTGTACTTCATTGGAAGGAATTATGCCACTACTTGGTAGATATTTAGGATATAACTATTTTTCTACAATGCTCATTCAGTGAAAAATTTCATGCATAGTATTGAGCTATTCAACTATGATAAATACGAACACTAATATAAATAATTTAGTAAAATAAGTATGTAACAACTTTTCACCCAAAGATTTTAACAAGGAATTTAGGCTACGTTTGGCACACTGATGAATATTATTAGGCAAATGATGTTATAGTTGATTAATATGGATAGTATGCATTGATTTTTTATTTTTTTTTTCAAAAGAACGTCATTTTCTATATCTTCCTTATTTGACCTAATTCGGTGTGCCAAACATAGCCTTAAAGATTAAAAATAAATCATTTTGGACCTAGTGGATACATTTTGAACAGGCTAGGGACCCAGTTTGTAATTCTCCGGCTATAAATATGAGAAAGAGAGTAGCGTCATGAGCCACCTGTCGCCTCCGCTGAGCATCCAACTTGCGAAGAAGAAGGACACGAACACACTTTCTTTCTCTCTCTAAATGGTAACATTGTTTATCTCTCTAAAATTTATTTATTTTCTTTGTCTTCTCTGTTTTGCCGTGCTGTCCATAATTTGAAGTGCAAAAATTGAATTTACTTGAGTTTTGGACGTATTTTGGATATTCTACTGTGTGATTTAAAAGACAATGGATTTGTTTTGGTTTTGTTGTATTGTCAGTTTGCTTTTAAAAAATTGTAATTAGTCTAGTGTTATAGTTTTTAGACATTTGAAAATAACTTACTACATTTTTGGACATAGTTTGGATTTTTTTCGTGCGTTTTAACAGAATGGATTTGTTTTAGTTTGGTTTAGCAAATTTGATTTTGGTCGAGTGTTTTATTTTTTAGTGATTTTTTGTTTACTAAATTTCATTTGTGCCCTCGGTTGTAGTAATAATTGGGGTTTAGGGTTTTATTTTTCTAGGTTTCTTTTTATTTTTATTCTCAATTTAGTTATGCATATTTTTTTTTTAAAATAAAAAGAAACTGAAGATGAATTCTACAAATTTACCATATTTTTGGATAAATTTTGGCTATCCTTCTTGTGATTTAAACGACAAATGATATTTTCATTTTAGTTTTGTTGTGTTGTTAGTTTGCTTTAACAAATTATAATTGGATAGTGTGTTTTAATTTTTAATGATTTTTTGTTCACTGAATTTCGTTTGTGCTAGGAAAAAGTTTCTTTTATTCTTTTACTCTCATTTTGATCATGCTGTTTTTTGTCCCTCTTGAGCAGAAGATAAATTATGGAAATTTACTATACTTTTGGACATAATTTGGGTGTTCTTCGGGTGATTTAAAAGAATTTTATTTTTAGATTTTAATGCATTGTTAGTTTGCTTTAACAAACTGTGATTTGTGTATATTGTTTTGTTTTCTAAATGTTTTTTGTTAACTGTATTTCATTTGTGCTCAGAATAGCTATAATTGGGGATTACGTTTATTTTTATTTCTTTTCATCTTTTATAAATAATCTTGCAATGTTAAATTTTTGGTCTTAATTTGAATTCTGAAGAAGCTAAGGAGAAGAAAAAGGGAAGTGCTAATCTTATTTAAAGAGGGATCGTGATTTGGACATACATTTGGCATGCCATTTTGTATGAAAATATTGATATTATACAAGATAATCAAAAGACAATACATTCTATTTACTTGTGATTCCTAATTTACTTACTAAAATGTTACTTTGATGTGCTTTTATTTAATCTGTTATATTAATTAATAGAATTAAAGAGGATATTGAAATGACAGAGAGAAAGTATAATCTGCATTAACTTGATTATTGCTCTATTTTTTCTACTGACAGTTACAAACAAGTTCTGAAGTAAAAGCTAACTAATAATATTTCTCTTGGTTTCTCTTTTTCCTAGGGAAAATGAAAGAAAGGATAAAAGCATCTATAAAGCTTTCAGTTCAATTTGTTTCTATATCTTAGAAGTTATCTATTTCATTAACTGTGCAATAAGTTTTGTTTACTTTGTTTGCGATAAAACCCTGTATTTGAGTTGAGCTTTTGAATGGACTGAATACTGAAGAAATGCTTTATATGCAATTTAATTTTTCAAAGGTTTTATTATTAGGGTTGTGCTACAGGTACAAATTTTGCAATTTTGGACACCCTTTTGTAACCCATTTTGTACACCAAGAATTATCCTTATTATTATTTAAAATATGGGTCTGTAATATTGCTTGATTTCTTCATGTTTTTCTTGATTTGGTACAATGCCTTTGTTTATATGTTTGACTGAAGTACCTGAATTTTAAGAAAGCAAGCAGGGAGGTGAGAATTTTTTTGATCTTCTGTGATTATACTAGTATTTTTATTATGGTTGCTTTGGTTTCTTAGCATCTGATTGCTTATATACTTACAATCTCAATTTTATGTTTATCAACTACCATCTCTAATTTGCTCTGCTATATAATGTGGTCTTACATGAACTTCAAGAACTTTGGGCTGGACACATCACTGCCAGATGGCAATGGAGGGAAACCGGGTCCCGGTAATTATCCATTGGCTCGGCAATCCTCTGTATACTCCTTGACCTTTGATGAGCTTCAAAACACCTTTGGTGGCCCTGGAAAGGATTTTGGATCTATGAACATGGAGGACCTATTGAAGAGCATTTGGACAGCTGAAGAGACTCAAGCCATGACATCTACTACTAATGGGGGCAATGGGAATGCCCCTGGTGGAAATTTACAGAGGCAAGGTTCTGTTACATTGCCACGCACTGTTAGTCAGAAAACTGNGAAACTGAAGATGAATTCTACAAATTTACCATATTTTTGGATAAATTTTGGCTATCCTTCTTGTGATTTAAACGACAAATGATATTTTCATTTTAGTTTTGTTGTGTTGTTAGTTTGCTTTAACAAATTATAATTGGATAGTGTGTTTTAATTTTTAATGATTTTTTGTTCACTGAATTTCGTTTGTGCTAGGAAAAAGTTTCTTTTATTCTTTTACTCTCATTTTGATCATGCTGTTTCCCTCTTGAGCAGAAGATAAATTATGGACATTTACTATACTTTTGGACATAATTTGGGTGTTCTTCGTGTGATTTAAAAGAATTTTATTTTTAGATTTTAATGCATTGTTAGTTTGCTTTAACAAACTGTGATTTGTGTATATTGTTTTGTTTTCTAAATGTTTTTTGTTAACTGTATTTCATTTGTGCTCAGAATAGCTATAATTGGGGATTACGTTTATTTTTATTTTTATTTCTTTTCATCTTTTATAAATAATCTTGCAATGTTAAATTTTTGGTCTTAATTTGAATTCTGAAGAAGCTAAGGAGAAGAAAAAGGGAAGTGCTAATCTTATTTAAAGAGGGATCGTGATTTGGACATACATTTGGCATGCCATTTTGTATGAAAATATTGATATTATACAAGATAATCAAAAGACAATACATTCTATTTACTTGTGATTCCTAATTTACTTACTAAAATGTTACTTTGATGTGCTTTTATTTAATCTGTTATATTAATTAATAGAATTAAAGAGGATATTGAAATGACAGAGAGAAAGTATAATCTGCATTAACTTGATTATTGCTCTATTTTTTCTACTGACAGTTACAAACAAGTTCTGAAGTAAAAGCTAACTAATAATATTTCTCTTGGTTTCTCTTTTTCCTAGGGAAAATGAAAGAAAGGATAAAAGCATCTATAAAGCTTTCAGTTCAATTTGTTTCTATATCTTAGAAGTTATCTATTTCATTAACTGTGCAATAAGTTTTGTTTACTTTGTTTGCGATAAAACCCTGTATTTGAGTTGAGCTTTTGAATGGACTGAATACTGAAGAAATGCTTTATATGCAATTTAATTTTTCAAAGGTTTTATTATTAGGGTTGTGCTACAGGTACAAATTTTGCAATTTTGGACACCCTTTTGTAACCCATTTTGTACACCAAGAATTATCCTTATTATTATTTAAAATATGGGTCTGTAATATTGCTTGATTTCTTCATGTTTTTCTTGATTTGGTACAATGCCTTTGTTTATATGTTTGACTGAAGTACCTGAATTTTAAGAAAGCAAGCAGGGAGGTGAGAATTTTTTTGATCTTCTGTGATTATACTAGTATTTTTATTATGGTTGCTTTGGTTTCTTAGCATCTGATTGCTTATATACTTACAATCTCAATTTTATGTTTATCAACTACCATCTCTAATTTGCTCTGCTATATAATGTGGTCTTACATGAACTTCAAGAACTTTGGGCTGGACACATCACTGCCAGATGGCAATGGAGGGAAACCGGGTCCCGGTAATTATCCATTGGCTCGGCAATCCTCTGTATACTCCTTGACCTTTGATGAGCTTCAAAACACCTTTGGTGGCCCTGGAAAGGATTTTGGATCTATGAACATGGAGGACCTATTGAAGAGCATTTGGACAGCTGAAGAGACTCAAGCCATGACATCTACTACTAATGGGGGCAATGGGAATGCCCCTGGTGGAAATTTACAGAGGCAAGGTTCTGTTACATTGCCACGCACTGTTAGTCAGAAAACTGTTGATGAAGTGTGGAGAGATGCATTTAAGGATCTTGGTGTGGAAGATGGAAGGGGTAGTGGAGGATCAAATTTGGGACAAAGGCAGCCAACTTTGGGCGAGGTTACATTAGAAGAGTTTTTGGCAAGAGCTGGGGTAGTTAGAGAGGATATCCAACCAACTGGAAGGTCAAATGCTGGTGGAATCTATGGTGGTTTACCACAGTCGAGTGGTAACAACACTGGTTTGACCTTAAGATTTCAACAACCATCTGCAAATCAGGGAGTGATGGGTAATCAACTTGCAGAGATAAATAATGTAGTTCTTAGTTCTTCGAGTCTGGGGATGAATATAGGTGGTGTCAGGTCTTCTCAACAACAGCTTCAGAATACACAACCACAAGTATCACCACTTTTTCCCAAGCAGACAACTTTGAATTTTTCTTCCCCAGTACAAACGGGAAATAATGGTCAGCTTGCTAGCCCTGGGACGAAAGGTTTAGTTGTTGGAATGTCAAACCCTTCCACGAATAATACTGTTGTTCGAGGTGGAGCAATGATCATGTCAGGGCCATGTGGTGGGGCTACAGCAGTTGCAGGAGGGTCTCCTGGAAACCATTTCTCTTCAGACATGATTTCCAGGAGTACTGTAGATACATCATCATTATCACCATCTCCTGGTGCATTTGGTGAAGGTGGACGAGGAAGGAGATCAACTGGTTCATTCGAGAAAGTAGTGGAGAGAAGACATAGGAGAATGATTAAAAACAGAGAGTCGGCAGCTAGGTCACGAGCACGGAAGCAGGTAAATTTATTAAAATGCTATCATATTTTACAGCCCTTCAAATTCTCGCTAAACTATTGAACATAGTGCATGCTCCAGATTTTCTTTGTCTTCAAATTTCTGAAGCTGACAGAGCATGATTAGGTGGGCTTAGTTTCTGACTAGTATGTCATGGTGGTAATTTGTGTTATTCATAGACTCCATCTCCAGTAACAGATTGGTATATCCATTACCATTCATATGAAAATCAATATTGATCCTTTTTTTGGTTTTTAAAAAAGGCTAAGTAAGCCCTTTTGTATGAGCCCCATTTTTTTCTTCCAAAAACTCATTTTCAACCACACATTCTCCAATAAAATAATTTTACACGTAAATCGATTTTTTTTTTTTTTAACCACACATTTTCCAAAAAATCACTATTTCAAAATACATTTTTTCCTCAAAATGGGACTCAAACAAGGGCTAAATCATAAATCATAAACAAGGGCTTTGAGGCGTAAGCCTCAAGATTGATCTTTCAAATGATGCTGGGAAAAATTATAGTGTGTGAGATTACGATTATAATAATCACATTGAATTAAAAAATAGTAATCACAGCTAAAACCTCTTCAAATTAAAGTCTACCAAAAATGAATGAGAGCAATTATTTGTAAGAATTTACTTGCTTTGACTTCAAAAGAAAAAAACACGGAGACGAGAATAAGTAAATTATAAATGTAAGTTGTCATATGTCTCTTAAAAGTTGCAATATCATCGGGTGAAGGGTCACACTTCAATTATAGGAATATAGAGCTAGGACGTGCTTGGGAAATTCGCTCATTTTTTAATCTCTTTATTTATTTATTTAGTTTTTAAGGTTGGACTGTATTTAACAATGTTTTGAAAACTGACTTGGGCTTGCAAAAGTCAAAGGGTCAAGGTTCAAATATTGAATTAGGGTCGATATATATA
>CAIGRF010032688.1:3537-15064 GCA_903798235.1 Fraxinus ornus | reverse complement strand
GCTCGACCCGAGCCCGATCTTTTTTGGTCCGAGCTTTTTTGGGACCGAGCCGAGCCGTGCCGGGCTCGGCAAAAAAATATGCGACTCGGCCCGAGCTTTTGGCTCGGGCCTTAGCGAGCCAGCTGAGCTATTTTTTTTTTTTTTTTAAAATTCGTGAGAAATCTAAATGTTTTTTAAAGAATTTAAAATTGGTTCAATTTACACGTATTGTAAGTAATAACTAAATATTAACATATAAAAAATTACAGCTAAAAGTTTTTAAAAAAAAAATTAAAAAAGAAGTGGCAGACAAGTTTTTTTCCTAAATTTTTTAGGGTCACGACTAGTGTTGGCAATTGAGCCGAGCAGCTCGTCGGCTAGTACTATTCATACCTACGAGCCGATTTTTACGAGCCCGAGCCCGTGCCCGAGCACGAGTCGAGCAGGCGGCTCGTTAGACAAGCCGAGCCCGCTCGGCTCGTCCACCAACTAGTCGCTCGTTGGACGAGCCCACGAGCCGGCTCGTGGGCTCGTTTAGACGAGCCGCTCGTTTGTAGACGGGCTCGTCTAACGAGCCGCCTGCTCGGCTCGTGCTCGGGCTCATTTTTTACGAGCTCGAGGGCTTGTGTGTATGAATAGTACGAGCCGAGCACCCGAGCCGACGAGCCGCTCGGTCCAAATGCCACCTCTACTCCAGACTCACGATCTGCTACCGTAGATATGATCTAACCAACCTGTTAGATTTTTCGATCTAACTCCTGTTGCCTTCCAAGATCTGCTGTAAATTCCGAACTTACAATCTTCTGCAATCGCCTCTTCCAAATAGATACACAAGAATCACCTTTTCATGTTCTTCTTCATGCGTTTGTAATCTAATCCCTCTCAACCTCCAGAAACTTCTGAAATCCAATTGAGAAAGTACATTCCTCAAAGTGTTATGGGTTTACTTCAATTAGTCATCATTTTTATGGTTTGGGCCTTTGGGGTGGTGTTGGATAGGGTGGTTCTATGACACCTAACGTTTGAAACAATTAATTTAAATCTTTATTTTTGAAAAGTAAAATCAAACAATAGAGTCAGGTGTAATTTTCCCAAATGAAATTTTCATCAGGGAGTAGTTAGAGAGACGATAAAAGAGGGTCTAATGCAAATGTTATTATTAAATTTGTCACGTAAATAAAATGAACAATTTCTAAAAAAAATCTCCTCAATGTTGCAAGCTGACAAAGACTCTAAAAGTTGACATGACAATGAAAAAAGACATTATCTAGACCTCAATCTAAATTCAGAAGATTTGTTTGACATGCTAACTCAACAAAAAAATATATTTTCAATGATTATTTTTTATATAAAGATTAGATGCAGTTGTATTCTTTATTGCAAGAAAATAAAAGACACTTGGAAGGTTATATTGTTTTTTTACACGAGTTATTGACTGATCTTAAATTTCAAAATCTCGCCAGCTTAACATTATGGACACGGCTATGTGCAATTTTATGTACTCCCAGCATTATCCTTGTTTAATTCATGCGAAATTCTAAGAATGTGTTTGATTGCGAGCATGAAATTTGCATGAAAAGAAAATAAATTCTAAACAATTCAATTGCATATAACTCATTTGTATGAAAATTATTAATTAAATGTGTTTGATTGAATTAGTTTTCAACCTAAAAAATATTATGCTTGTCTATTTTTTATTGGTAGGTAGATAATGGAGAGAAAGAGAGAGTAGATTACATGGAAAATAAAAATCACATCTCCCTAAAGAAAAATATTTTCTTTGTTTTCAAGAAAAATATGATCACGTGACTAAAAGTAGGAAAATATTTTCCGTAGAAAAAAGTGCCAATCAAACTGCACAAAAATAGAAAATTAGGTGGAAAAAATTCATTTTCTATGAAAAATATTGACAATCAATCGCACCCTAATTAAAAAGTTATTAATTTGTAGAGCACATATACGATTCAGTGTACATACATTTATGATTTGGCCACCTAAAAATATTAATTGCACCTCCCTAATCTATTCAATTAAATAACTAATAATCAACTAAAGATACATTTAATTAATCAAAAAAATTAAATTCATTGAACCTACATATTTAATTAAATAAAAAAAAATACATTTAAATAAACACAAATGCTTCTAGGTGCATAAACAAAATATCCAATTAGATTTAAATTCAATAAAAAAAAAATAGAGATATATTTCAAGAAAATATCATATTCAATACTATTTTTATTTATTTTTTAACAAATTGTTAATTTATGGTAACCATAGATTTATATTGACATTCATAGAAAAAGTATTATTAATTTATCCTATTGGCTCAAATCGAAATCAAGAAATTTATAAAAGTTATAATGTATAATAGAACTCGAAATGTTGGACTTTAAAGAATTTTTAAGTTCAATTCTCATATGAATACACCAAGCAAAACTCTAATAGGGTGATGGAATATAGAAGGTTGCATTGGGGAGAGACATCGTTCAATTTTTTTTATTTTTTTGTATTAACATTAATAATGAAGATGCTCTTAATTATTAGTGAGAGTGTGAGACGCGACACATTGTTATGCTCAGAATTATATTTAGTACGTGGTATAAAATATAAATTAGAAAGGATAAAATTTTAATTTATTTCATTATTAATTCTAAACAATCTTGTCCAGTATGATGTTGCTTTAGAGTTTGTTTGACGAGACTTTTAAAAAGTTAATCTTCTTTCAAGATTAAGAGAATGTTTTTTAATATGTTTAGATAATTTTTTGAAAGTACTTTACTCGTCTGGAAGAAGTTGGTTTAAGATAATTTCTTCTGAAAACTCTTTTATTAAAAGCAAAAGTCCTAGTTGAACAAACGATAAAATTGTTAGAAAGAGTTTCAGTTGAATGAGAAGTATAGAATAATGATATCTAGCACTAGCTAGTTTATGTGACAATATGTGATAAGTTCAATTAAAAGTGAAATTAAGTTATTCATTTAATAAAACCCGTAATTTAATGTCATCCCAGAGACGGATATAGGGGGCCTGGGCTGGGTTGGGCTGTAAAAATTTTTTTTTTTTTGCGTATTAGCCAGATTTGAAATTTTGTAGCCCGGTCTTGGATTCAATCCTGAATCCGTCTCTGCTGTCACCTTAACCGATTTTATACACCAACGATTTTAATAGCGTTACTCAGAAATATAATATGATGAAGATAATCCGAATTAAATAATAGGAATGCGCACGGCTCAAGACTGTGCATTGCTCACATTTTTCATTGACTGCAGGGTTTATTCATATGTCAAATTTTCATATTAAGCACACTGTTCGAAACTAATTGTTCACTTAATTAATACTAATCACGTATTAATATAATTAAGCACCGCTGTTTGTAGGTTGGTAGGGGGAACATCAGATTACGGAGAGAATATTCCACTTTTAACAGTGGATAAGATCGGATAATTTGACCTAAAATTTTAAACTTTTAATTCTTAATATTATTATTCAGTATTATTAATATATTTTAATCTAATCATACAATTCGTAAATATTTACTTATTTATTATGTAATATCTTCCTTGACAAATGCTATTCATCCCCATTTGGGATTACAAAACAGTCTATGTGGCATTAATGTGTCATTAAATGATGGGTGAAATTAAATAAGTAATTTAATTTCACATTTCATTTAACCTATCACCTAAACTGTGTTTGTAATCCCAGTGTGGATGAATAACATTACTCATCTTCCTTAGATGCATACTCATCCTTGGTGTAGGGCGTGGTCCATACTCATCCTTTAATATCTTTTATTTTGACAAGTTAAATTCCAAAAATTAATATAATTTTTAAAATTTTGATAACCTCAATTAATATAGACCAGGTCTGATATCCAATTGAAATATAAATTTCTTGTATAACATATCGACCACTTGAAAGGTGGGTTCAACTATTTGAACATTGACGTTAAAAAACACTATTCGAATATGGGACCACTAAATTTACAAATTCACATGGCCAAATCAAAAGCCAACTAGCTTGCTTTCTTTACACTTTATTCTCGCGACGAATTTCCTAAATATAGTGTATGGTTCTTAAAGCCCAAAAAGGCCAAAAGTAATTTCGAAAGTATAGAAAAATTTCTCTTGCAAACACAATCCATTAAAAAGTGTATGCAATGTATCGAGTCTCAATGGTTTTCTAGATTCACAATCAAACGTGGTTTCATTGAAATTCTCTCATCTTATTTCTGAAAAAAGAGTGTATATATATATATATACATACCTCAATAATAATATAGCAAGATCCTTATGTACAATATTTATGTGGTATGCTATCACATTATTCACAATTGTAACAAGATAAGATGCGTATATAAGTAATACGATTAAATTAAACGATCAATTGTTTGTGATGTGTCATGTTGCATTCCAATAGATAAGATTCCACCCAACAAATTAATGAATGATGAAAAAGTGAAAAAGTTGATTATGACATCTGAATTTTTAAACTAATTTTGCTAATAAAAAGATGCTACTCTAAGTGACATCAACAAGAAAGGTTAGGAGCCATAAGCCATGTTACTTTTACAATGGAAAATACCAAAAAAGGTAGATATTTTAATATGGGTTTTGTCACTTTGACAAAAAATTTCAACAGATGCTTTGACATAATTTGAGATGGCAAAAGATTATTAGATATGGAGCTGATTGTATTTAAAACAGTCCAATAATATAATGTCACGTGTCATTATATCAAATTTTATGTTAAAAAACCGAATAATGTTATTCATCCCGACATTAATGCCACTTAGACTGGAGTTGTAATCCCAGTGGGAATGAATATCATTACTCAAAAAAGTCTGCATTGTAGCATGATCCTTCTAATATTCTATTATTTATAATATTGACTTTTTATTATAAAATTCTTTCTAAATTACTCTTCTGTTTGAACTTTTTGCTCACGTCGCTTAGAGCACAATGCTTTTCTGCTAATAAAGTAGAGCCTAAAGAGATTGGACAACCTGTTAAAAAATAAGTAGTTAATATATGATTCTAGTTAAATTAATTTACACGAGATTACTTTCAAGACAAGGAGTTGTAAAAAGAAAGCAATAACATTTTGAGAGATGGTTTTAAGAAATTTAAGCTCCCAAATTGTTGAAATGTATGAAAACAATAATAGGAAATGAATGTGAAAATGGAAATAAAATCATTTAGAATGAAAATGTACACTCAACCTCGAGATATTGAATCAGTGACACATTTGACTTGAATATTAGAGTCTACTGTTCGAACACGCTCCACCACCATGAAAATTGTCACTTTTGAAACAAAAGGAGGAGAATATGTACATGGATTAAATGGGATGTCATAAATATAGTTAGGGTTTTTAATAAAATTTATGTAAGAATAATTGGAGTTGTGAAAAGTGACCTACCCTTATTACAATGTTGCTATGTTTGACCATGTAATGGACATGATAGGTTTTTGCAAAAACCTACTTATAGTTATTAACATTTATGTTGTTATAGACAACTTGATTACATATAATAATTAAAATATATTCGTTGCGACATGGTCACTCAATAATAATATTTGTACTTAGATAAAAATGCTATCAGTCATTATCGTATTGTAAAGTTCCATTTTAATAATCGAGTTTTTTTCCTTTCCGTCTTGTTTAAATTTGATTTTTATTTAAGTCACTGAATCAACTAGCTATATTCGTTAGTATCTTATACCAACAATATAAATTTTTTTTGTTTTTTGTTCGATCTGTTTGAAGGAAAAATTTAAAATCCAAGGTGGAATGACAGAACAACAAAATAAGAAAAAAGAAAGTGCTTAGCTGGGAACACGTGCGAGAGAGTTGGTTCACGTGCATCGGGGAACCAAAGGTTGTAGCTGTACCGGCAATCTTGCCCGGTTGACTACAGACATACACGGTCCTCTGTTTACTGGCCCCTGCCCCCACACTGTTCTAACGCCACCTCATCTCACCCCACCCCTACCACCACCCGTCCCACCCGCGTGCCTTCGCTCGCTGTACGACACCCGCCACCCTCGTAGCAGTAGTCAGACTGTTCTTCCTGACCTCCATGGCCCCCCAAACCACAAATCAAAGAAAGTAGAAAGGGCAAAAAAGCAGTAGCCAGTTAGTTCTCCTGACTCACTGACCCCAGCTATCGCCACTCACCAGAAGGAAAGAGTAAAAAGGAAAAAAAGAAAAAAAGATGGATTAATGCTAACGTGTGATGGATAAAACAGATTCCTTTCCCACCAATTGTATGATACAAAATGACATAATTGGTCGAGTGTTGTGGGACCTACTTAATCAACATCGTTTTCTTGTGGGGGTGGGTCCACTGCTGACTACTCGAGATCACCCACTACTGCCAATAGTAATAAAAACTTTTTATTTTTTATTTTTTTGGGCACGAATAATTAAGGTTGGATAGACAACCTGGCCCATTCACACTAGTCTGTTCATCTTTGACCTTTGACTAACCCAACAGTGACCAGTAAAATCCAAAACAAAAACAAATAACATCTTCAAATAAATAGTTGTGTATGTACTGTTGTGCGACTTCTAGTGCAAGTGCGGCTACCCTTATCGATGGATGTAGATATTGTGGATGTCTTGAATGTATTCATTCAAGGTGTGGAAAATTTTGTTGAGACAATATATTTGGTATCAGAGAAAATGTTTCATGTTATGCTCTAACAATGAAATAAATAAGATAGAATTTGTTGGATTATGCTTCCTCAATTATTTAATTTTGAAAAGGTAGAATTTTAATAAAATAAAATAAAAATCAAACGATAACGACTCAAGTCTTTGTGTTCAAAGTCTTTACCATTCTTACTCACAAATTTCTTTCGCGTCCTCTGCAAAACATTTGCTTGTGAAAGATTTAAAATAAATCCGGATATCTTCTTAATTGCTACAAAGATTAAACTTAAGTCTCATAAAACATAAACTTTGAGTTCGAAATTTTGGATATGCAATATAAATTCGTGAAAAATAATATGAACATATTTTCTTTCAAAGCTGACAATACATGTGACATAACTGTTTGAACATAGGAATTCAAGCTGCCACACAAATAAAATAAGCATGATTTTTATAATGACTCTCTTTTACTAACAAAATACATATTAGAAAGTATATTTTTATATATTTTCAAGAAAAGTAAAATTTTAAACATAATCAAACATGTTTTATAGTTTTGTTTGCTATGAATCAAATGAATAATTCAAGGGCTAATTGGGAGTGTTACCTTGGTAAGAAACATGTAAAATGTTATTAAGTCTGTCCCATAAATATATGTTTGATTTTCTTTTTTGTTTGTCCTAAATTATATACTACTTATTTTATTGAAACTATAGGTTTTTTTAATTTTTTAATATATCCATATTTAATGTATCTTGTTATCAACACATAAAAACTAATCATATTTAAATCATTATTTAATGTAAGTGTATATTAGAAAAAAAAATATAAGAAAAAAAATCATATTTTCAAATGTATTAATTACATTTTTTCAATCTATGTGAAAATATAAATAAGTCTATTCTTATGGAATGGGTGTACTTTTAATTAATAAAAATGGTTGAACCCCAACTTTGAGGGCCCCCACCGTCCCGTCGCTAAAGCATCGTGGAGGAAGTAAATCGCGGATGTGCCTCAACAGGTCAAGGTATAAGAGCTGCCATACTGGTTCCCACAAAGAGTCCAATTTCAAACCTTGTTAGAGGCATGAATCGAACCTTCACACTGTGACTGTCAGTTTAGTTGAGACTACCTCACTCATGTCCTTTACATTACTGAACTATGCCCAGGAGCTACTTTTAATTAATAAATTTGATCTTATGTGGTTTTATTACTATTTTAGATAAATACTCTTTCAGATATCACCAAATAAACTCCTTTTCAATGACGAACAAAAACTAATTTTACCACATTTTCAAAACTATAATGATTTATGAATTTTCAAACAAAAAGTTCTCATCCCTACAAAATCTCAATTAAAATAATATAGTCAAAGAAAACCTAGAAGTCTGTGCTGTTCGGACAACAAGATTGAGTCGGACAACAAGATTGAGTGAGCTGTTTTTATTCACAGGTGTTGCCTGGAATCTTCTTGGCATAGTCCACACTACACTAAATTCTTCCAACTGGCCAATAGGATGACTATATTGAGCACCTGCGATATCGATTAAAGTTAATAATTAATTTTAATCATATATTTTATAGATTCCACAATTTTTAAATCACACATTTCATCAACATTTATCAAAATCTACTAAAAATTTAATTTAAATCCATACAAAACAGGACTAAATTCCCTCAATGGAATAGTCTTCAAAACCTTGTTGAATTCCACTTTGAAATATGCACCTACACATAAATGTTACAACTCAACTACACAACGCTCACCCATGTTTCCCCATCATGGCTCTAGAACATCCTTTGAATTAGAGGTGGATAATAAACGTGAAATGAGCAATCGATAAACTCATTGATTATGATTATTTTTCCAACTGTTCAATAATCTATCAATTTTTTTAAGGTTATTTATATAGGGTTGATTTGCGTGTTGCTTTATCAAACCTTATCAATACAGACCAATCCAACTCAAATCAGAACAATTTATACATATTTAAGCATAATAATAAGATAAAAAAAAATAAAAAAATCAAATATTACTAACAACTAAAAAGAACAAAAAATTATAATTCTAGATAACAAAATAAAGAATAAAGCTGTCATTATCAATAATTATGAAACATTAATTAGCCCAACTAACCTCAAATCAAGTAATAAACAAACAGGGCGATTTCAATTCACATTGATGTAAACTTGAGTTAGATTTCAGCATGAAAGTGGGTCCCAGATTCCTCTCCAGTCTCCAGTCCTTATACATCTTTGACCAAACCAGTCATTAACACAAAAACCAACCATGGTTAAATCCTTAACCTAAGGTTATAAACACACGTGTGGGGAATAGCAGCAGTAGTAGTACATGTTCACAGAGAAGAATTCCCTGGCCGTGTCCCTTTGTTCCATTTCGTATATAACCCATCACTCCCACAGCAAACCGAAAGAGAATTTGCAGTCCCTCCTTCTGTCTCTATACGCTTTGTCTTTCTAGTTCTTATTCTTATATATACATAGAGAGTTATACAAACGACACATTTATATAGAGATATAAACGAATTGGGGAAGAATATAACATGCCTGGGAGTTTGGAGCCATTGGATGTGGGTGTGCAGATCCCATACCATTTTCGGTGCCCGATTTCGCTTGAGCTGATGCGTGATCCGGTGACTGTTTGCACGGGCCAGACGTATGATCGGACAAGTATTGAGTCGTGGGTGGCTACCGGGAATACGACGTGCCCTGTCACACGCTTGCCGTTGACGGATTTCACTGTCATTCCGAATCATACTCTCCGGCGGCTTATTCAGGATTGGTGCGTTGCCAACCAGTCTTTTGGTGTTGAGAGAATTCCTACCCCGAAACAACCTGCGGATCCAACAATGGTGAGGAATTTGTTGAATAAGGCATCTTCTGAGTCGACGCCGTTTGGCTTGAGATTATCGGCTTTGAGGAGACTCAGAGGACTCGCGCGTGACTCGGATAAGAATCGATCCGTCATTGCGGCGAATAACGCACGTGAGATTCTTCTCGCTATTGCATTTTCCGATTTGGATTCGGATTCGAATTTTTCCGAATTGAGCCACGAGTCTGTAGCTATTTTGTCCCTGTTTTCGCTTTCGGAGCCGGAGTGTCTGTTTGTGGCAGCCGATTCCGACCGAGTTGGATACCTTGTAAATCTACTGTTTCATTCTTCGGTTGAAGTCCGAGTCAACTCGGCGGCATTGATTGAGATTGTTGTCGCCGGGATAAGGTCCCCGGATCTCCGAGCACAAATCAGTAATGCTCACGGAATATTCGAGGGTATCGTTGGAATATTGAACTTTCCGTTAGCATATCCAAGGGCAATGAAAATTGGAATCAAGGCATTGTTCGCCTTGTGCTTGGTGAAGCAACACCGGCACAATGCGGTGGCGGCTGGAGCAGTGGAGGCGCTGATTGACCGCCTGGGGGAATTCGAGAAATGCGATTCCGAGAGAGCACTTGCCTCAGTTGAATTACTCTGCCGGATTCCATCAGGCTGCGCCGCATTCGCAGCCCATTCGCTGACAGTACCGATTCTGGTGAAAATCATTCTAAAGATCTCCGACCGAGCAACCGAGTACGCAGCCGGGGCATTGCTCTCGCTCTGCTCTGCCTCCGAGTTGACTCAGCGTGAAGCGGTGGCTGCCGGCGTGTTGACTAAGCTTCTATTGCTTGTTCAGAGTGATTGTACAGAGAGAGCAAAGCGTAAAGCGCAAATGCTCCTGAAATTGCTGCGGGATTCATGGCCGGAGGACTCAATTGCAAATTCGGATGATTTTGCTTGTAGCGACGTCGTTCCGTTTTGATTTTGTCCTTAATTGAAACTCTATTTTTGTTGCAAGGATAAAATGGGAAAAAGAAAAGGGAAAAGTAAGGGAAATAGGTGACATGAGGGTCATGATTTGAGTACATAAAGAATTGTAGTATTGTATGTAAGAATTTTTTGTTTTGGATATAATTTTTGTTAAATGATGAAAAGAATCACCTTGTCTTTGCTCTATGTTATTCCATGGTTTATTTTTAGTAGAATAGGATTGGAAATGTATAACTAGAGTTGCTTTCACCGAACATGAGTCTACTTTCATAGAACACAAGTTTATTAATGTTCTCCTCCGATCGTCTTGTTAATTGGCTTTTATAAAACAATAGTTGAACACGTAGCTCGAAGATATATCTTGTAGTAAAGCATTTTGTACTCTATAGAAATCTTGAAATGAGTACTAATTACAAATTAAGTGTGATTTTCTCTCCTCTCTATTTTAATGTGCTACAATAAATTTATTCATGCCTGCTTGGGAGTTCTTCTTTACCCTTTTTGGCTAGCGCAGTTAACGAGAGGTTTGGAAAATCGATAGTTAGTTCTTTAGACACTAATTTAGTGACTTTGGTGGTTTAAAAACCATCTAAAATCAATGTAGTGTAATTAAGGTCATATTTCTCAACCCATCAAATTGGTTGGTTTTGATCGTTTCTCAAATTCTATTTCAATTTTATCATCTATAAAATAAATTATTTTCAATAAACAGATTGTTCAAAATGAACTTATAAATAGAAATACAATAATTTTAAAAAATTATGTAAGTCTAAAATTACTTTGTAACTAAAAAATCTACTTATAAGTAAGAAATTACTTATAAAATAAAAATACACTTTTATGGAAAAAATGTTAATAAAGTAAAAATATTACTAATAAAATAAAAATTCACTTTTAAAATATAAAAATATATTTATAAGTACAAAATGAACTTATAACCGTAAAATTTACTTACAATTAAAAAATTACATATAACTTAAAAAACTAATAATAAGTAGATATTTCATTTTTAAGTTAAAAATTAATTAAATAAAATATCAGTTATGAGCAAAGAATTTCATA
>CAIGRF010032683.1:5062-16073 GCA_903798235.1 Fraxinus ornus | reverse complement strand
GCTATGTTACGATATTCAGGTCGCATGTCTGCATAGAATATTATTGCAGATCTTAGTATTTTTAGGAATGCCTAGATTTGAACACTTTTCGAAGTAGCCTTTGAATCTTTCTCATGCTTCTAGATAGTTCTCGAGGTCCTTTTGCTTGAATGTATGGAGTTCATTTCTAATTTGATGGACTCGAGAAGGCGAGATAAATTCCAATGTGAATTTCTGCACCATGTCATTCCATAAAATGTTGCTCCTAGAAAGTATTGAGATTAACCATTCTCGTGTATCTTCTTTTAAAGTACGAGGGAATCGGTACAGTAAAAAAGCGTTAGCAACATACCTTCCTGACTAATCACCTCACAAAGCATAAAAAAGGCTTGAATATTTGCATGAGGATTTTCAATTTGCATGTCCAAAAGGTGGATATACAATAGATGGTCACACAGGAGTAGGAGTGGGATATATATATATATAATCTTTGGCAACTGTTCTTGGCGTAGTTGGCTGTGCCAGCAGATTCGATGGTAATTGAATTTGATCTTGATTCTAAGTTTCTGCTAATTCTCTTGCTTCTTTTATTTCTTTTCTGAAGATTCTTTCAATCTCGGTATCCAACGGTAGGAGCTCGATTTCTTTAGAATCTTACATAAACTGCTAAACATCACCTGAAAAACAAAATCAAACCAAGGAGAGATCAGGTAAAACATATAAATAAAATATTAAACATTTTCGAATTTCATATAAACTAATAAACTCAAATTAAATTCATTTTTCTCGAACAACGACGCCTAAAATTTGATTGTGAAAATTCCTCAAGCATACGTGATCATTGACAAGTAATAAATGTGATGAGATGAGTTATTATCCCACGGGGAATGAATTTAAATTTAAGTGTACTAGTTTTCTTTTGAATTCGAAATATGTAAACAAAATTGATTATGTTGATTTCTAAGAAATATGTAAAAAGGAGTTTATTTTTATCAAATTATGGATGATTGTATTGGATTTCGAATAAGCATATTGTTATCTAATTCAGTTATTGATTATACAATCTAGTCTTATGCGTGTATTCTTGACAATTGATAAAGCTATTATATATAATTTTTTTCAAGATAAATTAAATCTATTCTAATTACTATTCAATCATGTTTCTAGTCTAGTTTTGAATGAGTAGAATGCATTAAATTATAAGAATATCTATATGATTGCACACGTGATATTATTATTCTTAACAGCTATTGCCAGTGTTATAACTTCGTCACGTTCTAAACTTAGTGCGATTTTTTCAGTGCTACAACAAGTAAATAATTATCTAATTATTCGCTATGCAATTAAATAATACAATGGGAATGGAAAAAAAATAACTAGATAATTAGTTGCTTGTTGTGCAATCAAGAAACACAAAAATTAACTAAAATACTAGTTTGAATTAAAATAAATAATTGGGTTTATCTTCTTTGATGAGCGTGTTTCACTCATGATATTAATACTATGTAAACTTAATATTTTGTTTAATTTTAAGAGTTTTAGAACGTTTTGATGTTTGTTTTCATGTTTTGTTGTAGGTTGGGTGAAATGGTGAGAAATGACAACTTTTGGAGTAACTAGAAGTTAGGAGTGATGATGATATGAACCGATGACACGTGGGATTGAAAACATGCAAAGAAGGCTAAAAAAAAGGAACCAAAGCATACCAAGAAATAAAATAAAATAAAAGAAGAAGAAAAAATCAACATCAAAGGCAGCACCAAGGTACCCCAACCATTAGTGCCTAGGTGCTATACATAGAAAATAGGCAATGCCCAAGTGCTACTAGGCGCTGCACTGCGGATTTTAGGGTTAAAAAGCCCAACTAATCCTAACTCTAGATAAGCGTGAAAGAGATCATAAATACAATTTTAGAGAGACTTTTGAGGGATACTTCAACGGCAGCGAATCAAGAGATCAAGGCAATTGAAGGAAGAGACAGCGAGAAGAGAATTTATTCAACTCCAAAATAGTTTTTTTCTCTTTTTCTTCTCTATGTTATTGATTATGAATTTGAATTTTCCGTATCCTTCCATCATGAACTTATTCTTTTCATCTAGTGGATTGATGTAATCTAAACGTGAGACTATGTTTTAATTTCCAATAATTATTTCTTCGAGATTTTTCCATTAAGTTTATTTGTGTTATTTATTCTTAACGCTTTCAATTAACTGGCCATTAATTGATTAATTTGATGTTTAAGATTCAACACTCAAGAAAGGGAATTTTGAATGTGATAATAGAGTAACACAACATATGATTTTATCGGTTTCGAGAGAGAAAGTATAAATCATTTGAAGTGTTTTCAAGAAGAATCATAAAACTTGTGATTCCTAGATTTTGATTTGGAATTGGAATTAGAATTTTGGAATGATTTTCACTTGGCACTCGAAAGATGGAGTACAAATATATTAGAGTTCTTGCTTATAAAGTCGGAAAACTAATTGGAGATACATATAGAATTCTGAGACATGGTTGATAGTTGGATGAAATCGAATCCCTAAGCTCTTTCCATAGTATTTTTAATCTTTAAGAATTTGCATTCAGTCGTTGATTTAATCAAACTTTGAACTAAAATTTTGTTAAATTTCAACCACCCTATTAATTCCATCATCTAGACAAAGTACGGGCTACTTTAATTATAGCACTTAGTATGAAATTAATTATCAACCCATGTAGATTCGATAATCTACCTTATCGTTATATTATAAAACTTGACACCATGCACTTGTGATATAATTTTCAACTAACAAGTTTTTGGCGTCATTGTCGGGGATTGATTGATTTTATTTTTATTAATATTATTACTAATTAACCTTGATTTTAATTTAGACTTCTTTACTTTTAATTGTTTGTTTGCTGGCTTTTTTTTTTTCTATCTATACGAAGATCGAGGAATTTTGAATTACTACTCTTTGATCGTGAGATCAAAAGAGAGATTAAGGAAAAGAAGAAATGAAATTGAAGCAATGGCAATGAACGAAAAGTAACAACATAGAGCTACTCGAGATTATGTCCAACCAGTTTTCAATGACAACTACCCTAGTATTGCGCACAAAACTATTGTTGCAAATGACTTTGAACTCAAGCCTGGATTGATTAGCATGGTGCAGCAGAATCAGTTTGGAGGATTTCAATTAGAAGATTCGAAAGCTCGTCTTGCTGCCTTTTTGGAGATTTTTGATACTACGAAGATGCATGTTGTTATTGAAGATGCAATCAAACTGCATTTGTTTTCTTTCTCCTTAAGGGATAAAGCAAAGGGCTTCAATCATTGCAATCTGGTTCTATTACCACTTGGGAGGGGATGGCTCATCAATTCCTTATCAAATTCTTTCTCCCTTTCAAATCAGTTCAATTACGAAGTGAGATTAGGCAATTTAAATATTCTATAATTGTTATCAGAATTGGATGTAGATTGAAATATTCTATAATGGGTTGAATGTTCAAATACAAATGATAGTTGATGCTGCATTAACTACAAAAGGAACTCAACAAAAGTAGAGTCTGCTATAGGTGTTTCTATGCTACACCAAGAGACTGATATGGAGAATGAGCAGGTTCAGTACATAAACAATCGAGATTTCAACTATCGAGGAAATAACAAATCGAATTACTACCATCCAAGGTTACAAAATCATGAAAATCTCTCTAGTGGTAATAGTAAGAACGTGCTCCGACCTCTTCCTAAGTTCAATAATCAATCCATCAAGAAGAAATCATCATTAGGAAATCTTTTAGGAATTCTTATTTCTGAGACCAAGTCGAGATTTAACAAGAATGAGTCATGACTAGACAATATTGAGACTCATATGACCAACATAGGGGACACAATGAAATCTCTTGAGGTGCAGATCAGTCAGCTAGCTATTTTAATAAATTCTCAACCGAAATGAAAGTTTCCTAGATATATAAAGGTAAACCCAAGGGAACATTACAATGCCATCACCTTGAGAAGTGGTAAATAGATTGATTATAGCAAGCTTAAAGAGTCTTTGATTTCTACAAATGTATCTAATCAAGGGAAAAAGATCGAACTGAAGAACGAGAAAACAAAGAAGGCTCCTAAGCCCAATTCAATTTCATTTCCTGACGACCTACCAATTGTAAAACCACAATTCCCATATTCACAGAGATTCCAGAAGAAGAAGTTTAATGCACATTTTATAAAGTTTCTAGATATTTTCAAGAAAATTTATCTAAACATACATTTTTGCAGATGCATTGGAACAAATACCAAATTATGCCCAATTTATGAAAGAGATAATATAAAAAAAGAGGACATTAGAGGAGTATGAGACCATGAAGCTTACCGAAGAGCGTAGTGTGATTCTTCAGAAGAAGCTCCATCAAAAGTTAGAAGATCCAGGTAGCTTTACAATTCCTTGCACAATTGGCGGTTTGTCCTTTGAGAATACACTATGTAACCTAGGGGCGATAATCAATCTAATACATATATCTGTATTAAAGAAATTGGGTCTTGAAAAGGTGAAGCCAATGCTCATTACTTTGCAACGTGTTGATATATCTCTTACTTACGCATGAGGATCATTGAAGATGTTTTGGTTAAAGTTGATAAATTTATTATTCTAGCTAACTTTGTAGCGTTGGACATGGAGGAAGATCAAGAAATCCCATTAATTATTGGCTGAACATTTTTAGCAACTTATAGAACACTGATTGATATACATGGAGGACTATTGACACTACGAGTTAATGAAGAAGATGTCTTCAATATATACCAAGCTATGAAATTCCCTAAAGATGTCAATAATTTTCATAGGACCAAATCTATAGATGTAGTGGTAATTGAGGTTTATAAAGAATATTCATTTTTGTAACTAGTGCTTCAAGAGAAGATATAACTATTGCTGAATATTACACAAGAAGCAAGGAAGTAGTTGACTCTATGTTGGCTCTTGAAGCTTTGTCTCTAAAAAATAACCTGAAATAAAAAGATCTTTTGCAACCTATCAAAACTATCGGATCCAAAGAGAATTTGAGTACTAAACCTGAGTTGAAGCTGCTTCTTGGCCATCTTCACTATGGCTTTTTGGAGGAAGATTCTATAGTAAAGAAGCTAAATTTTGATTTGAAAGCAGTAGATGCTAAACAACGTGTTGAAATGGAGGAGTTCCAAAATGAAGCCTACGCAAATAAAAAAATCTACAAAGAACAAACCAATAAGTGGCATGATAATGTAATATTGAGGAGATGGTTCATTCCAAGACAACAACTACTTCTTTATGATTCCCACTTTAATTTGTTCTTGGATAAGCTTAAATTACGGTGGTCGGGACTATTTACCATTAACAAAATATTTCCTTTTGGTGATGCGAAGATGAAAGGAAAAGATGGATCTAAATCCCAAGTTAACGGCTGACAATTTAAGAATTATTATGGAGAACAAGGGTGGAACGTAGAAGAAATTCCTCTTGGAGATTCAAACTAGAATACACAGGCAACGTCAAGCTGACATTAAAGAAGCACTTTTTGGGAGGCAATTTAAGCTCTTTTCCTCTTTTGAATTATACATATTTTATTTTTTTCTTTTGTTCCTTAATAACCTTTGTTAAGAGATTTTTGGATTGTAAATGAATTATGTGCTTTAGTTGAATTTTCAACTTACAAGAAATTTTTGAAAGAGATGTTGACAAAGAAATAAAGCTTACGGGTATGAAACAATGGAAATAACAGAAGAAAGTATTGCAAGAGTTCAAAACAAATTGCCTCATAAGTTGAAAGATCCAAGGAGTTTTACTTTGCCCATTTCAATTGGAGATTCTTGTTCTATTAATGCATTGTGTGACACAGGTGCTAGTATAAATCTAATGTCATATTCTGTTTAAAAGAAATTAGGATTGGGTAAAGTTAAATCAACATCAATAACGCTACAACTAGCTGATAGAAAAATTTCAAGGTCATGTGGCAAAGTTGATGCCGTGCTCATAAAAGCAAGAAACTTAATATTCCATATGGACTTCATTATGTTAGACATACCAGAAGATTGAGACATTTCAATAATATTAGGTCGGCCATTTTTAACAACGGGTTGAACCTTGATTGAAATGGAGAAAGGTAAGCTAATATTGAGGATGGAGGACAAGTAAGAGATATTCAAAATGAGCAACCTCCCAAAATCAAAGTTTGCTATAAAATTGATGAAGAAAAGCTACCAAATCAACAAAACTAATAGAAAAGAAAATCAAATTTTGGTGAACTTCTTGGTAAAGATGCAAACGAAAATATCAAAATTTGGGGAGCAAAGAAATGGTTCATTAATGAAAATTGCACTAAATGTAAGGATGGAATAACTTGGTTCAAGCCGCTATAATCAATCATAACAAAAACTAAAGCTAATGACTTTAAAGAAGCGCTTCTTGGGAGGCAATCAAAGTTGTATCCCTTTCTTATTATCTAGTTTTTAGTTTTAGGATTGTTTATTTTATTAGCATTACATTCTTGTTGTGTTGTTTGTAAGAAGATTCCCAAGTTTTAGGCAACAACGTGGAGTCCAGCTTACCAGGGCGATGGTGATACAATAATTGATGTATTCAGGAAAGTCCTAACCCTCCTTTGTATTTATTTTAACATTGGGACAATATATATTTAAGTTTGAGGGTAATCACCAATTGTTAATTGCTATTGTTATCTATTTAGTGTTTTGTGTTTGCGTGCTTGCTATTGTTTTAAAAAAACTACTGTTATCTGTTTAGTGTTTTGTGTTTGTGCATTGCTATTGTTTAAAAAAAAAAAACTTTTTTTTTTTTTTTGTGTGAGTTAGATAGTTTTGTTGGTTAGATGAATATATTTGAGAGCCTATATTAGCTTATGGATTGTGAATGAATTATGTACTTTAGTTGGATTTTCTGCTTATCCATGTGAAACTTGACAATATTCATGCACGATAATTGAGTTTAGCGTCGTACAAGAACATAAAGACTATGTATAGACTGAATAGATGACTTAGATGCCTAATGCCTTAACCCATTATTCATATTCACAACATCATTTAACTGTATATATAATAATTTGAGGTGTTCGAGTTGGTAAAAGAAATTATTTAAGATTGTTGTGATTCCGTACATGTTAAAAAAAAGATTATGTGGAGTATCTTTAACTTTCCAGTATGAACTAGGTGATTACTGAATGCTAGGGATTTAACCCCTATAAATTTTGCTTATCTTTAATAGAAAATGAGCATAGCACTTAGTGAGCATGTGCCTCACATCGACATCTTTTTTATTCAAGTTAGTAAGTCCGTAAGGGTATCTTGAAACTTGGTACCCTTTGGTGTTCAAAAATCTGGAAGTTACCGACTAAAAGCTCGCTACATGGGTTAAGAAGAAAAAAAAAAGAATGAGGTCAATTTTGACCATAAAAGAAAACATCAAGAAGAGAAAAACAATATGCAAGTGTGCAAGTAAGAATTTATTAGGGACTAGATAACTAGTAGTTTTGAATCACTTGGTATAAACTTGATTGTTGAAGAGCTCATCTTTTGGGAGAATCATCACATGAATGAATTGTTGACGTTGCCGAGTAGACTAAACCAAATTAGAGTGGTGTAAGAAATTGATCAGTGAAACTAAACTTTAGAATTACACATTTGGGAGAGAATGAAAGAAACAAGTTTGGAGGTGTGTGAATCTTAAGAGTGAAGAAAAAAAATAAATGACTATGACGGTTGGGAATTGAACTAACTTGTGAATGTACGGCGTTATACTTGACTCTTCACACACACACACACTCGTTTTGCATTAAATAAGTGGAAGTTTGACTCTTGCATTGTGATTTTGAAGCCGTTTATAAGTGTGATATAATGTTCTCAATATTGAGCCAAAGGACAAGCTATTTGATTAAGTTTTCTTAATGTATTCTTAGTTATTTTCTGTTTCTTTGTGTTTGCTCAAGAATTAGCAAATTGTTAACACAATCATCATATTCAAAACATCCTTTAACTATATATATATATATATATATATAATAATTTCAGGTGTTCGAGCCGGTAAAAGAAATTATTTAAGATTGTGGTGATTCCGTACATGTTAAAAAAAGATTATATGGAGTATCTTTAACTTTCCAGTATGAACTAGGTGATTACCGAGTGCTAGGATTTAACCCCTGTAAATCTTAATGCTTTGAATGACTTGATCAACAATTCAATGATTTTGTGAATCATTTACGAATCAAGAGATGAGCTTTAGATTTAAACCACATAGTAAAAATTGGTGATTTAGTATAACATGTACAGATACCTATGCGAACTATTGCTGTTGTTATGTGAATTCTTAGATTAAATATTGTGTTTAACTAAGGTTGATTCACAAAAAAATATGTGATTGAATTAATTAAATCTACTCAATGAGAACTCGATAGGAGTAAATTGAATACTATTGAAGAATTCGATAGAATAATACATTTTGTTGTGAATCTTGAATTAAGAATTAGAGGTAATCAATAGATGAAATTGTTATGCCCTAATATCTCATTCCATGTTTGAATTATAAATTGATCTTTGTTTGCATCCCGCTATTTTCAAGTAGTTATATAAAAAATAAAAACAAATCAAAATTTTTGTTTGTTTTTGTCAAATAGGAGTTAGAAATATTAAATTGAGCATTAAAGTATAGTCCTTGTGGGAACGATCATCCGAACTCAAAGGTCCACTATATTACTTTTTACTATATCATATAGTTGCGATAGTTATTTTAAGTTGATTATTGACTAGATCTTATGAGTATTGAACATTTTTTACGCGAACCCGGGTATGAGATCAGCGTGAAAATTGCGAAATTAGTCTGAAACGTCGGGAAAGCCCAAATTTAGGTTGTCGACGATATAATCCTAACTCGAGCCTCACGAACCAAGAACCTAAGATTAAACCTTAGATCCGTTGAAGTGCAGAAACAAGAACCATGATTTGCGAACGTGACAAATGGTACCTAATCCTTTGATAAGTTCTAAGGGTTGAACGCCACAAATATTAAATCAATATTTGACAAGTTCTAATGTTCATTTAAGAATAAGAAGAGAGAAAAATCTCATTAATTCATAAAAGTCTTAACTGTCTTACAATGAATAAAATAAAAGTTATTTATACTAAACCCTAATTTAGCTAGATAATTTCATGAATAATTCAAAGAGATCACAAAAGATATTAAAAAGATTGTATTTTAGTCAAACTAGAAAACTCGTGAAAATAAAAATTACCTACCGGATTTGTTCTTTTCTGGATTATATCATCTCCTCTCTCTTCGAAAGGATTCGTCCTCGAATCTGTACCTTATGATTGTATAGGGGATAACCAACATGTTACGAGCTTTATCACGGCACCACCTAGATCAAATGAAATTTTTTTCTTTCCATGGCATATGATCAATACATGGTACCCATCCATTTTGTAGGTATGGATGTATTGCAGCACAAACACAATTACCTATAGATGCTGTATGAACTCCCACCTACAATGATCAACCCGAAAGAAAGAATTAAGTAAAATGCGATTGAATTTGTTAGCTTTCCAACAACGAGATATGGGTCCTCGTACTCATAGTGTATCGTCTTCACCACATCATGCAAAACAATGAAACTCTGCTTTTTATTCTCCAAAATATTTTCAACCATTTGCTTAACACACTCTTCTATTATTTGTCAACTCTCTTGGTGAACCATCTCTACAATTTTTGTATCAGTCTGCTCGTGCTCCGGCTCATTAATTGGTTCACTCTCCAAAAAATCAATTGCATTTTTCAATTCACCATCCTCTATCTCAACTTCCCTATTTCTGGACTCCTTCTGCAATTCAACTCTGGTGTTCTCTTGCGGTGTGATCATCTCTCTTTCTTTCTCTTTCCCCTCTGCTTCACCTCTTACCTTCCATCAGTCTTCAAGTGATTGTTCTAATGTCAACCCAGCCAGAGTGATTTTCACCCCGTCCTGAAGAAACCTATACATTTTCCTCCCCGTATCATAAATAGCCTTCCTCTCATACCTTCAAGATTTCCCAAACAAAATATGAGAATATTTTAATGAAACTACATCACACCAAATTTCATCAATATATCTCTCAATGGTGACATTCAATAAAACCCGCTTGATCACATCTATCTTTCCACACTCCTTCAACCAAGTCATCCTATAAGGCCTAGGGTGTTGTTGCAAAGGTAATCCTAATTTTTCCACCTTCGTGATACTAGCCAAGTCTGACATGTGCTCCTTATCAATAGCCAGACTGCATACTGTACTACTCACAAAATGTCGAGTTTGAAAAATGTGCCCCCAATCACCATCCATCGTTTTACGTAGGTACAATCAAGAAGACTCATGAAAAGAATTGCATTGGATATAATTTCGAATGAGAATTCTTTTTGTTCGTGCAAAACCCGCAAGCTTACAGGATCGTTGTACAAGTAATAAGATTTGTGAGTTAAGAGTATCGTTCCCACGAGGAATAATGTCTAATCTGTAGTTTAATAGCTACTATTAAATTCGAATAGCGGTAATATCAAAATAGATGGTTTACCTGTTTTCTATACTAATCCTAAACTAACAAAACAAATAAAGTATTTATATAATACGTGAATGTTTGTATTGAAATCGTGAATCCCACTATTTCCATCTATTTCAATTCTCAATAATTAATCTAGTAAATTCATGCATTCAAGACAATTGATAATCCACTATTATTCAATATTCTTTTTCAAGATATATTAAACCTATGACTAATACGACCCGATCCTATTCCTAGTCCGAATTCATATGAAAGTCATGCATTGAATCACAGGATTTATCGCACATGCCATGGATATTATTCCTAATACCTATTGTCCATGTGTTGATTTTACCGTGTTCTAGACTTATTGTGAGTATTCCTACACTACAACAAGCAACTTACTATCTAATTGGTGATCAAGCAATCAAATAGTTCAATGGGAATGCAAAACCAATCAAGAAAATCAAGAAATACTAAATTAATTGTCTTGAATTAAAA